>JASDQU010680293.1:9275-40989 GCA_032191745.1 Picea mariana | reverse complement strand
ATATCCACCAAGACACTTTTAGATTCACCACCATTTCTAGTTTATATATTATTTCAATAGGTATAAGATTCAACCATCGTGTCTAGTGACATGAACCATTGCACCTCTTTATTTAATTTTAACACAAATAATCGTCTCCTTTTATTGTGTAAGTTTCTCAATTAATTAGAAGACCGATCTTGATTCAAATTTCATCCACATGAGTTTATTATAGGTATGGATATAATATTTATATCGTTCCCATGCTTCTGTTGCATCCCTAGTTCTTCAACAAACCAGATTCAAGATTTTACCGGCTCTATGTACTGATATGGTGTTAATCCTGTCAAATTATAGGCCTTTAACTATTTTACATAAATTGTATTCTGCAAAGGCACTTCCTTCAACCCAATGTTCAAATGACTGCAAGCTCAAAACCACAGGCTTATCCATTTAAGCATTGTCATGAGACCATTTTTGGAACCAAGTCCTTTGGACTTCATCTTTCTTTCATTTTATCAGAGTAATACTTCCCAAAGTAAAATTCATCGAAGTACATATAAACACTCCCTTTTGACATTATTCGTCATATTCCCTTCGGCTAAGAACCAAAGGATTAACTCATTTTTTTCATGTAGTTATTGAACTTGGCCCTCGAGGTGATTAAGAACCTTCACATGACTAGGAGCTAGGACCGGCTCTCCAGGTATTTGGGATTATTGAACTTTACAAACCTTGTATTCATCTAGAGTTTGACCTATCGAAGTGGTCATCAAGAGTCGGCAACTAGTTGTTAATACTCCTTACGTTATCCTTCCATTGTACTTGATCGAATGATCAAGAATGCTCCTGAATTAGATAAATGGTTAGCGTTACTTTGTGATTCACACTTACTCTATCATTCCATTACATTTAATCAATGGTAAATAATAATCTCGAAGTAGATCAACTATTAGTGTTACTTTGTGATTCCATCCTTTGATGATTTAGTTGATAAAGGAAGCTTGGATATCCCCAAATTTAGTCATCGTGGAGTGACGTGGCTTGTTGACACCACTGTTGATGTGGCATCGGCTGAGTGGATGCCATGTGTCACCTTGATTCGTGACTTTCATATACCTAATGTGCTAACTAGACCTTGACACTTGTCATTTGTTGATTGAGCCACATTTCCTATTTTTCTTACTACGTGTCTCTTCCAAGCTCAAAAGAAATATTCTTCGATTATTTGTCTTTGGAGAGATTCCACTTCCACTTTCTTCAATTATCTGAACAGATGGTATGGAGTGGAATATTATTTTTCGATACTCTAATTTCAGAGTGTTATAACAACTCTTCTCCACTGGACTCTGATCACTTTCCTCTAAACACTAATTAATAGTTTCCACATGTTACAACCTTTCTGGACATCGAATAAAGAGTATTGATGAGGATTATTTTGTTTTGATACTCCGATTTCGAAGTGTTAAAACAACTTTTCTCCACTGGACTCTAAATGTAGAAATATTGTAACTGCAAAGAATGTTATAATTATAATTGAGTTATTTTTATATAGATCAAATCCCCTTTTGTGGATTGATCATGTCAAGTATTGTATAAGACCAAATCCCCTTTTGTGGATTGGTAAAACCATATTTATATGGTGGTATTTGAGAATTCAGCCCCTAGGGTTTAATAAAGTGGTTTTAACCATTATTGGAAGAAGTTGGCCCTACTTAGTGAAGAGACATAACCCTAGCACCCCCTCACCTAGTATAAATAAGTGAGGATGGCGCCTCATTCACACACACTCAATCACTCAACAAGTGTGAATATTTTGGAGGCAGTTACAATTACAAGAAGGAGAAGAGAGGTGCATGCTCAGTCCTGGATATTATTTAGTGTTCCGGTATAAGTCTTGGTATTGTAATGGCAATCTAATATTGAGGAAGTTTTATTGGGTTTTCTTCCCCATGAGGGTTTCCCAGGATAAAATGTTGTGTACCTTGTGATTGTGTTTCTTTCAATGATCCTGCTTATGCTATTATTTCTCTATTAAATTGAAAAGAACTTAATATCATCTCTAAAATTAACATGGTTTCAAAGCTTGACTGGATAGAGAACCTTTCACTGGGTAACCAAAAAACGTTATTGTTGTCGTACAAAAAAATTAGGGATTTTTATTGGAAGGGAATTTCTGACTAAAAACCATCTAGGGAAGTGCACCCTACCTTAGTGCATCACTTGGAGGCTTGAGAACAACTTTTCAATGGCCAGAGCCTCCAGAAAGTCTAACCCTAGTTTTGACTGGCACTAGAAAACCAGAACGAGTAACAGAAGTACCATTCCATATTTGTGCAGGTCAAGTTTCAAGGGGTAAACCTGAATTTTTTTAAAACATACAACTCCATCCTACTCACCTCAAGCCAATGCGTCTTCTGGTAAGTTCAAATTCACTTTATGAGCACTTTCATTTTCTGGTCATTTTCTTAGCTCCAGGTCAAGATGTCTGCAAGCACCAAGCTTTTTTATAAGTTAGAAGGTGTGGAAAAATTTTGTACCTGGAAGTACAAAATTGGACTCATTCTTGAAGAGAATGACCTTGCAAAATTCATAAAAGAAAATGTACTGGAACCCGAAGAAGATGTAGCCAAAGAAAAGTACAAGAAGGATATGGTTAGCGACAAAAGGATCATTGAAGGATCCATTAAATATCATTTGATCCCTCAAGTGTCTTCTAATAATACTCCAAAAGATATGTTTGATGCCCTAACCATAATTTATGAAGGAAAGAACATCAATCGGAAGATGAACTTGAGAATCCAACTCCAAAATACAAAGATGCAAAAAGGAGAAACAATTCATGACTATTTATCTGGGGTTTATCAATTCAAGTAACATTTAGAAGAAATTGGAGACAACCTAGATGAAGATGAACTCATAATGACGTATCTTAATGGTCTCACAAGACCTTTACAAGGAAAGAGAAAATCCAATTTAGCAATCTACGGGAAGAATGTGTTCAAGAAGAAGAAAGAGTATCCAACCGAGAAGCCATACTTTTAAGGGATAAATATCAATCCATATCTGCTCATACTAAAGGAGGAAAAAAAATGTCTCATTTCCAAAAGGATACCCGTCTTCATAAGGAATCTCACTCCCCAAATATATTCACCCACTTCCATAAATAATCTCACCCTCCAAGGAATTTCCAGAAATATTAGAAGAGGCAAAGAAAATAAAATTATTTCTCCTCTTATCAATGTTATCATTGTGATAAGATGGGAGACATTACTAAGAATTTTCCTTCCATAAGGGAAGAATAAAATAAGATAAATAAAAAAAGACATCATGCCCATGTAGTTGAAGATGATGAGCCACCCACAAAGTTGACAAAAGAAAATATTGAAGATTATATTTTATTGTCTTCCCTCTCAAGATCTGTGACACCTGGAGAGGATACTTGGATCATAGACATTGGTGCCTCTAAGCACATGACAGGTAAAAGAGACATTTTCTCTAGCCTTACAGAATAGTACTTTCCCCAAAAAGTTTCACTTGGATATGATTATCAATATCCTATCAAAGAAATGGGATATTCCACCCTACAAACTTGATTCAAGGACTCCTATGAGAATAAAGGATGTACTTTATGTACCAGGTTTTTACAAAGAACTTACTTTCTATATTATCTCTAGATAAGAAAGGTTTTGGGGTTGTATTCATAGATTGTGAAGTTCTTATTTGGCCTAAAGGAAAAACCATAGAAGATGGAATTGTTATTGGAACATAAGAAGGTGGTCTGTATAAGTTAAAACATCACTCAGATACATCCTTGACTCACTCTACTAAGAGTCCATGTGAACTTTGGCATAGAATAATATCTCACATCAACTACAAAGCCTGACCATATGTAAGCAAGGTAGTTATTGGTTTACCAAAATTCAAGGTTGATCATGAAGGTGTATGCAAGGGATGTGCACAAGGAAAGAAGATAAAGACTCATTTCCCAAAGAGTGATAGAAAAATAGAAGGAATATTGGAGCTCATCCACTCAGATGTATGTGGTCAAATTCCATCAACCTCTCTAAGTTTGTATGTATACTATGTATCATTTATTGATGATTATTCTCACAAGACTTGGGTTTATTTCTTGAAATCGAAAGAAGAAGTACTCGAAAAATTCAAGGAATTCAAAGCCTTGGTAGAAAATCTCTCTGGAAGAAAAATCAAGATACTCAGGTCAGATAATGGAGGAGAATACACCTCAAATGAATTTGGAATCTTTTGCAGAGATGTCGGGATTAAGAGGGATCTCACCACTCCCTATAATCCTCAACAAAATGGTGTAGTAGAAAGAAACAATAGAACAATAATGGAAGTAGTGAAGACTATGATCCATGATTAAGATCTTCCAATGCACTCATGGGATGAAGTAGCAAGAATAACAATTTATGTCCAAAACATATTATCCCATGGTACACTTAGATTCAAAACCTCTAAATAAATGTTCTCCGGAAAGAAGCCATAATTAATCCATCTCAAAATATTTGGTTTTCCAGTGTTTGTACACATTCTGAAAGAAAGGAGAACTAAGTTGAATCCTTAGGAAGGAAGGGAATATTTGTTGGATACTGTGAGGTAGAATTTACATACTAGGTTACCATAATATTGAGATCATTAGATATGTAACCTTTGATGAATATGCAACACTAAAAAGATCAAGAAAATTCCATATTGAAGAAGTATATGAAGAAGAACCTGTGAAGAAAGTTACAGTTACCCCTGATGATGAGATTCTAGAAAATCATGATATGATAGAATATCAAGAACCTCCCTAGATGACTATCTCTCACAAGAGAAATCCATCTTGGGAAAGAGAACTTATTCAAGATGAAGAGAAGTATGGTGCCCCAAAAGGAACCATGAGACAAAGAAATAAACCTAAGCCATACTCCAGTTATATGGCCTTGATGTGTGATCTCATAGAAAAGGAACCCACTTACTTTGAAGAAGCCATTATGAAGAAATAATGGGTGGATGCCATGATGGAAGAATACCAGTCCATTATAAAGAATGATGTATGGGAAATAGTTCCCAAAACAAAGAACAAAGATGTTGTATCTTACAAATGGATATACAAGATAAAACATGTTGCAGACGGAAGTATTGAAAAACATAAAGCAAGATTTGTAGCTTGTGGATTTTCTCAAAAGGAAGGCCTTGATTATGAAGAGACATTTTCTCCTGTAGCCACATACACTTCTATCAGAATAGTCATATCTCTTGAAACCAAGATGAAGTGGAAGTTACACTAGAAGGATGTGAAAACAACCTTCTTAAATGGTGTTATTGAAGAATAAGTGTATATGGAACAACCACAAGGGTTTGAAGTTGAATATAGAAAGACTCATGTATGTAGGTTGAAGAAATCTCTGTACAGGTTAAAGCAAGCTCCCAGAGCTTGGTATGGCAGAATTAACTGTTTCCTGACAAGCTTGGGCTTTACCAAGAGTAAATTTGATTCTAACCTTTACTTCAAGGTTATGAATGATGAGTCAATTATATTTCTATTGTATGTGGATGACTTATTCTTAACATGAGAATAAAATCTCATCACAGATTATAAGAAGAAGCTCGTTGCAAAATTTGAGATGAAATACCTAGGCTTGATGCATTATTTCTTAGTTCTTGAAGTTTGGCAGAGCCCAGAGAAGATCTTCCTTAACCAAGGGAAGTATGCAGTTGAAATACTGAATCGTTTGACATGTTGGAATGTAAATCCATGAACACACCCAGGGAAACAAAGTTGAAGCTCCTGGTAGATACTTCATCAAAATTGGTTGATGCTACTTTGTACAGACAAATTATTGGTTTATTGATGTATCTAATGAATACCATGCCATATATATGTTTTTTTGTGAACACCTTGAGTCGGTATCTAGTAGAGGAAAGACGCATTCGCCTTGTAGTTGAAAAACATGTGATGAGATACCTTAAGGGTACGTTGGAATATGGTTTATGTTATACTGGAGATCATGAATTCAGACTGTATGGATATACTGATTCAGATTGGGCTGGAAGTGTCTCTAATAGAAAGAGAACTTTGAGATGTTGTTTCAGTATGGGTTCATCCATGAATTCATGGAAAATCAAGAAGAAATATAGTATTTCTATCACCACGACAGAAGCGAAATACATTGCAGCATGTTTCGCGAGTTGTGAAGCCATATGGCTTCGGAAGTTGTTGAAAGGTCGATTCCATATGGAGATGGAGGCCACCATGATTCTATGTGATAACTAGAGTTGCATAAAGATTAAGGAGAACCTTGTGTTCCATGATAAGTCAAAGAACATAGAGATTCAGTATCACTACATTCGTGATATGGTGCAGAGGGGAGATATAAAGATCCAATATGTTGGCACAAATGAGGAAGTTGCAGATGTGTTGACCAATCCTTTGTCTCGTGTGAAGTTTGATCACTTATGAGACATGCTTGGTGTTTTTCAAAATGACCTCCTTCGAAAGGGGGAGTGATGTTGATGATACTATAGTATCCTGACCAACATTGGGTAGCTCTGTTAGGATTTTATATCCTAGGGGATTTATCATCCCTGGGAAGATCTCAAAGGTCTAGTAAGGACGGTCTGTCAAAGTACATGTGCATGTATATGATAGTTGTGTTCAATAGTGGTATCTTCATTAGGATTTTATTTCCTAGGGAATATTATGATTCCTGGGAAAATCCTGAAGGTCCGGTAAGGACAGTCTGTCAGAGTACCACAAAATGTTGTTGTTGCACCTGCCTCATTTTGTTGCCATATGATGATGATGTTGTTATCTCAGCCTTGTTCTGATGATGTTGTTGTTTCAACCTCGTGTTTTTGTTGATAATGTTGTATCATCCTCGTGTTGTTGATGATGTTGTATCAGCCTCATGTTGTTGATGATGATGTTGTAATAGATTTATACAAATTGATGTTGATGTAGATGATGATGATGATGCTACTCCAACTCCATGATGTGAACGATGATGTTATTGATGATGAGAAAACTTTTGATGATTAGTATATGTGCCAATCAGTGTTCCAGATGTTGATGATGTTGTTTCCCTCTCTCTCTCTTTATGATGTTGTATTGGGTTATGTCAGTAGAATACTCTTTTGGTTAAGGGGGAGTGTTGAAATATTGTAACTGCAAAGAATGTTCTAATTATAATTGAGTTATTTTTATATAGATCTTTGTGTATTGATCATGTCGGGTCTTGTATAATACCAAATCCCCTTTTGTGGATTGGTCAAACCATATTTGTATGGTGGTATTTGATAAGTCGTCCCCTAGGGTTTAATAAATTGGTTTTAACCACTATTGGAAGAATTTGGCCATGCTTGGTCAAGAGAGATCACCCTAATGCCCCCTCAGCTAGTATAAATAAGTGAGGATGGTGCCTCATTCAAACACACACTTAGTCACTCAACAAGTGTGCATATTTTGGAGGTAGCTCCAATTACAAGAAGGAGAAGAGAGACGTATGCTCATTATGGACTATGAATACCTTCCTCTGAACACCAATCAACAGTTGCCATGTGTTACCTTTCTGGACATTGAATAAAGGGTATTGAAAATGAATATTGTGTTTCGATTCTCTGATTTCAGAGTGTTAAAACAACTCTTCTCCACTGGACTCTAAATAGATTCCCACGAACACCAATTAGTAGTGGCCACATGTTACCTCAGATTCATCAATTAGGATCACCCCAAGTTGATCTCCACCATTGGTCTAGTTCTACTTGATCTAATGGTTCATATTGTTCCAAAAAAAATTCCCTCGATCTGACAGTTGGTTGGATTTCAGAACTTTGTGCCTTTGGTCTCGCTTATCCTATCCTTCCACTTCGTCATCGATGGTTGAGAACTAACCCAAATTTTCTCCATGAGATATTGATGGTTGGCGTTCACTTCATGACTTTGGATATTTCAAGACTTCGTGTCTTATGGGGTCTACTTATCCTGTCCTTCCACTTGGTTCTATCTGATGATCAGGATAGATCCTGAACTGATCTAACGATTATGATTACTCCCAAATATTGAATGGATGATTAGGATTCCAAGATCCTTCACGAAGGGTTCTTCTTTACAGGATTTATCTTCTATGTGATCTGATGGTTTTGGATTGTCCCGAGAACTACATCAATGGACACGATTCTTTTGGATTTTTACTATGGGGATTTCAATCCCGATAGCATTTTTGTAATGTGCTCTCTCCTTTGAGATTTCCTTCATCCTTTCCATGCTCTAATTTTGTGTGTGTATCCTTTCCCCACTATCTCTCCTAAGATTTAGGAACATAGGATCATTGTTGATCCTATCATGATGAACTTTGATCATGAATTGCTTCTGTTGCAAGGTGATCTTCCTTTTTATCTGATTAACATATATGTTTGACTCATGTTGTCATCAATGACAACAGACAATCAATAATGCCAGCATGTAGATTTCTCGTTAAATTGGTAACTATGTTGCTATCCTATCCTCCTCATGGAAGCGAGTATTTCCCCCATTGAGAGCGCAATTGTGATTAGGTACTTAATGTACTAAACAACATGGATGACAAGAGGCTCCCCAAAATTTCTTTATACTCTATCCAAAACCACCAAAGGCTCAAGGGCGGATGTCATAATGATGTCAAGTCTTGGCTAAGTCAATGGGGAATAAAAGAAGAAGTTATTCTATAGAATATCGATGATATTAAAAATATTGTACAAGTTAAATTTAAGGAGAATCTATGGTGTGATAAAGAATTAGAGGATAAAATAAAATTAAGACATTAGAAGAAGGTGGTTAACCCTAACCTTGAAGATAAAAAATATCTCTATGTTTTGACTAGCGTAAAGAATATAATCAATATTGCTAAAATAAGAACTAATTCTCATGAGCTGCATAGTGAAACTAGGCGTTGGGCAATCCCCAAAACACCACGAAAAAGAAATAATTTGTCACCTTTGTGACACCAAGAGGGTTGAAGATGAAAATCACTTTCTCCTAGACTTCCCTACGTATACCCAAATTAGATCCCAATTCAAAATATTTGTCACAATATTGACCTTCCTAACCTTCTAAGTCATCAAAATTTTAGTGATCTTAGAACGCTTTTCTTAATGATTTTCAAGCATTGAAATAACATATTTAAAGAAATCCAAGTAATATCTTACTTTTCTTAAGGTCTAATGAACCAATTTTGATCTCATTAGACGTAACTTAACCATCATGATCATCAATATTAATTATTGTATATATCTTTATAAATCATGTATTAATTATATTAAATCATAAAATTATGATTTTATGTGATTTCATAATATAAAAAATAATATTTTAATTATATATATAATTATATAATATGTATCTTGATGTGATTTACTATATTTTTTTATAAATGATAAATGGTATTATAATATTTTTTATAAATGATAAATGATATTATAATATTATTTAGCTTAATTACATATTATAATATGTTAGTATAGTTTAATTATACATTGTATTAGTTTAGTATATTAATGTGATTCATATTAGTAGTAACTATTATATAGTATTATTGTATATGTTTTTTTGGAGTCACGTGTTAATTATATTAATATATGGTGGATTATAGTTTTATTAAATTTTAATCTTTTATAATAGTAGTAGTAATAATATGTGATTCCATGATATAATAATAATATTTTGGGTTTGTTATATTTACTTGTTGGTCATGATTGATCGATTCATATTGTTGCTTGTGAATTCATAGATTATACTTTTCGAAAGATGTGTTTTTGTAATTGGAATCTTGGACTCCTCTTAATTGCATGCCTAGATTACCCACCCATTTTGGGTTCTCAACACCTAAAAAAATTGATATCTCCTCAAAGCATAAGTTTAGATTAATAATCATGTGTATCATGCAAGAGAGCTTGAGGTTTAGTGGAGAACACTTATGAGAAAGATCTCGAACAACAATGGATGAACCATTGATTAATATCATTTGGGACATCCCTTATTCATTTAATATCGTGAGTCCTTGAAACATTACAAAAGCCTTTTGTTGGCATTTCTAAATCCCATGTAAATTCATTTTTTTTTATTCTTCGAAATTAAATATGTCCCCTCATATCTTTGCATCTATCAACTTTATGTTTATTTAACTTATTAATACTCACAACCAAAACAATATTTAGTTCTACTTAATGAATTCAAACACAATATAAGATATTTAAAATCATGACTTTAATTTTCCTACTCCATTCCTACTCCATAAGTTATGATTAAAATTATTTGCATGCCCTAATTATATGACTTTAGGTTATTGTGGCCAATTTTCACCCATGAATTTGGCTTAGTCCCAAAAATTCATTCAAATGGTGTTTGGATTTGTTATTATCCAGGATATAAATGATTTTACCTATCACCACATTTGGAATGACACAATCCCATACAATTGATGCATGTTAAATAATATATAATTATTGAAGGCTTATATCAAATCTATGTAAATGAGACACTTTTGAGACAAAATTTGATGTAGTTCAATCATTTTATCAACTAGCATACCCCTATACCCCATACGAGAAAATGAAAATGCCAAAATAATTTAAGGATATTCTCATTTTTATAAAGGATCGAAATTCTGTAGTTAAAGTTGCATTTTTCCATTCTACTTGAATGATTACTCAACAATTAATTAAAAATTTGTAAAATAAAAAAGAAAGACTTTTAAGAGGAAAAAAAATTAAAGTTTGAATTTATCATTTCATTTACCAAAACAAAGAGTCTTGCTATCAACGAGTTGTACGCCACACAAAATAAGATATAGGGACTTTTTTATTAATATTTTTGGAAAAATCCATTCTCATGGTTAATACTTATTCCAATACCACTCCTAATTGTGATGTATATAGTATTATGATGTATTTACTATAATATTTTTTATTCAACCTTTTCCACCATGTTCACTATAGGTTATGAAAAAAATGCAAGATAGTACATTAATTTCATTGAGAAAGAAAGAAGAAGCATGCTTAAATGCTAGTCTGCATGGTGTAGAGCAGTCGGTAAGGGAGTACATTGTTAAGGCACTTTGTAAGTGAATTCATCGGTTCAAAACCTATGGGGACACCTCAAATACAACCATTTTAATAGATGGTGTGGTCCAGGCCTGATGTGATCCCCAGGTGATTTTGATGAATTAGATGCCCCTAGGTCGTGGCAACTCAGCCACAGCCCAATCTCGCAAGTCAGGGATATTTAGCTAACAAAACAAAAAAACATGTTTTTAAATGATTACTCAATATAACCCTTTTTAACTCTTCCCAAATCAATAAACGTCTTTAAAATACAGTACCATACCTACATATTCCATCTATGAATTTCTTCCATACTTATGTTCTATGCACTACATCAGTTTGTCTTCCATATGTCATGGATTCCTCTTGTTTCTTACAGTGTTCATGTTGGTATCTAATTACAACCTTTTTCTTAATATATTTACAACATGTTTTCATACTTTGTTATATTGATTCAAGATCTTCCAAAAAATGTGTATGCATTCCACATCTTATGGATGTTTGCAAAAAAAAATGCAACAATTTACCTACATAAAACCTCTCTCTTATCCTTTCTCTTTGTAAATGTGTTGAACCTACACATAATAGATCCAGCTAGAAAATAATACACACATTTGTAGAGAGAAATTGAGAAATAAGAAGAAGGAGAGAAATAATGGAAGAATTCTCATTAACCGTATGCCACACTCAAAGAGTGAATAATTTACAATAGATATAGGATACATGAGTAACTAATGAGGCATAGTGGTGGTCTAGAGTGATCTAGACACACACCAACAGTTACGGGAGTGAACTGCCACCTAGTCTAGTCTCGTAGGCAGTTACGGGAGTGAACTGCCACCTAGTCTAGTCTCGTAGGCAGTTACGGGAGTGAACTGCCACCTAGCTGAGTTAACTAGTAAACTAGTCTTCAGTTAACTGACTGAACAGAGAGTAGTGATGAGTTAACTCAATAAATCAAGGGTAATGTGTCAGTATGGTGATGATCCCAAGGCAAGTGTTCATTAGCTAGTGATGATTCCAATGTTGCATGGTGACAAAACCAATGCAACATCTAAACTCAACTCAACTAGTCAAACTGAAGTTTCAACTGAAAGAGAATATTCTCTAGGTGGAATATTCTCCCTTAAAATATAGGAGACTGGATAAATGACTAATAATGACTAATAAACAAGGAAAAATCTTAGGAAAAATAAATCCTAGGTGTGTGTTGAAGTAACTCCAAAACTCTTACATTTCTTCACACCACCCTTTCATTACTTTGGCATTCCCATTTTCCATTTTGGGAGTATGCTAGTTATAATAAATTAATTTAAACTTAAAAATTAAAAGTTAAAAAAATAAAAATGAAAAAATCATAAAAAATAAATTAAAGAAACAAAAAAGTGTCTCAAAAGGACATACAAGTTTGGTGTATGAACACTCATTAGAAAGTGAAGAAGGACATACAAGTTTGGTGTATGAACACTTATCAGAAAGTGAAGAGAATCCAAGGCTCCATGCATCAACAAAATTGTACATTGATTATGTATGCAGAAAATATGTCCAAAATACGCAAATGGATTTGAGGTTATAGTAAAATTGAAAATAAAATTTCCAATAAATGAGGGAGAAAAAAATGAAAAATAATTTCCATTGCTCTAACCAATTAGCTCGTTCAAGTGATGTCCCATATAATCATGGGTTGATAAAAACAATACAAAGAAAAATGTATATGACCATTTCTTAATGAATTATCCCCTGTCACATGATGTTTCCAATAAAGGAGGAAAAAAAACAACAAATAATTTCCATTACTCTAACCAATTAGCTCTACTCACATGATGTCCCATAGAAACATGGGTTCATAAAAAATACAAGGACAAATGCTTACCACCATACAAGTGTGGTGTTTTAACACTCATTGGAAAGTGAAGAGAAGGCAAGTCTCTATGCAACTCATTAACAAAATTGAACATTGATTATGTATGCAAACAACACTAGAAAATTTGGGTCATTTTGTGATGGCTATTTCGACTCTCTTGCGATGTTATGTTGTGGATATTGCGATGAATCTAAGGTCTCCCAAACATCACTTCGTGTGGCGTGGCACGTGAGACGAACCTAGCACAACGTCGCAAGAGCGACGACACTAGGGAGTTGTCACAAAAGAGACAAAGAAGAAATACCATCACCAGAACACCTAAGTAGGGAACTCGTCGAAAGAGCAACAAATATGGAAAGTTGTCGCAAGCGCGACAAGTGATGAAAATCGTCACAAATGAGACAATGTAGAGATATCGTCGCATGAGCGACAGGTTAGAGAGATATTCGCAAGAGCGACAGGTTAGAGAGATCGTCGCAAGAGAGACAATAAAGGGAGATCATTGCACACCCGACAATATAGGCAGATTTTCACAAGATCGACAAGCGTAAGAAAATTTGCAATGAATCAGATTTTGAAGGGATCGTCGCAAGAGCGACGAAAACAGGGTATATTGGGACAAAATTGCTATTCAATTTTTTCGTGATTTGTATAGCAAGTTCGTCGCAAGATTTCTATGAGTTCGTTGCAATTACGATGACAACAATTTATTTTAAAAAAAAAATGATTTTTGAGCCAATTATACAAGGTTCTATGATTGCACACTAAGGAGGTCATCCAAGTGAAGTTGTTGCATTGATAGAGTGTTGGTAAGCATGTGCAACATAAGAAAATTGCTTCCATGCTAGGAACCAATTGGTCCTAGTAGAAGGAGCTCATTCACACATCCTCTTGTGGAAATGCTACATGATAGCATAGCTAGGAACTAGAGATAAATCCATAACAAGAAATCGAGCCAGTAACGAAATAAAAAATTCATAGTTAGATCCACGTTGAAGAGAAACAAAAATATGGCACATTGTTCTAGATTGGTCCTCTAATATTTTGGAGAAAAAAAACACTCTCAATGGGGAGGCTTGATTTGAAATGGATCTGAACATGGGAATGATTGTAAGAATCAATACCTACAAGTGTAATTTAAAAATGAATGAAGGTTATATAATAAAGGACAATGCAAATTTTATAAATTAAATGAGACAAAGAAAAAAAAAGTAAAACAAAATAAAATAGAAAAATGAAAATAGGAGCAACAAAGAGAGAGAGAACAATGGGAACTAAAAGGCCGGTCTCTTGGCCTTCCCATTACCCCCAAGATCTCCTATTCATCCTTTTGACATGACTCTCAAAGGGTATTTTGGCCAAAGAGGAAAGTATGCACAAAGATCCATGAGTTACATTGTAACCAAAGATTCTCAAAATGAGAATTGAATAACCATTGAAATTTGTTTTTCCCATTTGGGTTGTTTCTAGAGTAAACATTATGTCATTGTGTGACATATCATTTATGTTAAATTAATGGAATATAAGTTGGATTGGAGTTTAATTAAAAGAACAACAAGTGTCCTATACAAAAGTTACTAAAGATGAGATACTAACATGCTATGTCTCATATGCAATATATAGAAATGATGGAGGAACTAGTGAGGGCAATGGATCCACTTGATAAGATCCCTTTGGCATATTAGTAGTATGTGGTTTTAGTGTGGGATGTAGGAGGAAACAATGTTACCCTTGTGGATCCCTTTGGAATATTAGTAGATGATCCCTTTGGCATATTAGTAGTATGTGGTTTGAGCAAATTTGGTGGAAGTGCAAACTCTTGAGTAGAATCGAGCTTGCCTTGATTGTTATGTGGGACTTCATATTTCAAAGTGAAATTTTGGGAGCTGACAATTGGCATTGTTACCAGGGAAAAAGTTTGATTCCCTGGATTCAATAGATCTGGTATAGCATGGTGTTGGGAAGTCGTATTTCTTTGAATCATTAGTTTCTAGTTGCTTGTATTGAGGGTGAGAGAAAGAAATTGTATGCAAGGAATTTCAAGGTCTCACATGGTAACTCCAATTATGGAGCACATCCCTTTGATTGTTATGGATAAATTTTCTCTAGCCCAGGAGGATCAAGATCTCGACTATTATAGTTTTGTGCAACACAAAAGAGATATTGATGGGGGGTGGTGAGCATAATATTTAAGGATTGAAATAATAGAATTGGCTAGAACCCTAAGAAGGGGAGTCTTTGCCAAATCATTGTCAATGGATAGTTATATGAGGATCCTCTATATGACATTTACTACCATGATTATGAAGAAAAACATCATAATTTGATATTTTTCTTGGAGATGACTTTTCACATTGTGTTATGGGTATGGGAGGTCATCCTAACACATATAATGCATATTGTGGGGCTTCACAAACCATTATAATTGTTGTTATAGTGGGTTCCTTTCCTAATATTTCCATTGAAGGTTTAGTTACAATTTTTGCACTATATTCATGGTGGTTTCTTTTGCTACTTGGTTCTCCTCTTTTTGTATGGAAATACCTATAATTTCCAAGTGGAGGCATGGCATTAGTTGGAGAAGATGATGAAATCTCATTCTCTCTTTTATTATCTACAAAAGTTTCATTATTTTCTTACTTATTGTAGGTTAGGTGACATGCTATCACAACTCTCTCATTGTAGTTTATTTGTTTGACCTCATCAATGGTGTTTGGTTCCCTTTATCTTGGTATTGGTCTGTAGGCCTAAGGTGTTATCTCAATGCCTTTACATTAATCTCTAAGCATGATACTAGAGTTTTAGGTCGCTTCTTGTGAATTGTTTTTTGTTTTGAGGGTGTGTTTATCCCACACCTTATTGAATATATGTGGGGGATAAATTGGGTCTTTTCTCATAGACACATTGCTCCCTTGCATATCAATGAAGTTTTTTTAAAGGGACAAATTAGTTGGCATATGGTCAAAACTGTCTCATTGTCGTTTATTTTGTTTTCTTCATTGATGGTGTTGGGTTCCCTCTATTTTAGTAGTGGTGTGTAAGATGTGTGGAAAAAACTTGGGAATTTACAGTAATGAATGGGATACTAATGATCCCAATATTGAAATATAAAATGGAGAATGTGAACATGTTCATGGCATGTTTCAAGGTGAAAATGGTATGACATGTGATGCTATAGAACTTCATGATAGCATTGATCTCTCTCAACTATAGTACAAAATTAAGGATATATTGCATCTAACACTAACCATGGGTTCAATGATAATCAAATTATTGGTGCTAAATAAAAGTGAAAGGAAATTATCCTTCATCTATGCTTAATGAGGTTATGTGAATCAAGTATGATATTGAAGAACATGAGTGGCAAGTAATCAGGGCCATAACATTGGTTTCTCTCATCAATGACAAAAATATGAAATTTTTCCATGAGGAACCAACAAAGGAGGTTTAAATAATAGGTTTATATAGGAAAATATAAGAAAAATATGATGATGACATAAATAAAAATGCAACACTAGGTTTTGAGAAAATAAAATTATAATAAAGAAGGAGGCCTTAAAGATTTCGGTCCTTTGTATTTCACTAGAATTACAAGATACCCAAATTCATGTCTATCTATATGTATATGGATGAACCTCAACCTAAGATTTCCAACCCCTCATGTTTAATCCTTAAAACTTATTATTGCATCTTCCCAAAAAATTATTTTTGCATGTTGCACCAAGTTTAAAGTTTGCACATTTCTTGGAAAATATGTTTGCCACATGTCACATGTCACAAGACTTTCAAAGTTGCATATATCATGTCACAAGATTTTGGAAGTTGCATATTGTTACAAGGGAAAAACTCTCTATGGCCAAAGGTAAACCACAATAGACAGGTATGACTGCAGAAATCAACTCAATTCCAACATGTGCTATATAAACTAATGTGCAATATGAGGAAGAAGCCTACCTCGATCCAATCGTTTGATGATGTTCCACCATTGAGCACTTTGACCCAAATATTTACACCTGTAAGAAGTTCTCAACAAACAAGTGATGCAAGTATATAGTGACAATATATAAAATGAGTTAGCACATCAGATAGAACAATCCATTAATAAACATTACAAACATGCCCATGGATAATAATCATATATTTGGAAGATATCGATAGGATGAGAAAGGAGTATTTCTATTAATAATTGATCAACAAAAGTATCAAAATTACAAACTTCTGTGTTGGCACGGTTCGAAACCAAGAAACCAAGTTCCTTCCAACTGGGTCTCCACCACTTCAATCCTCCACTAGAGGCAAGCTCATAGAAAAGGGGTAATGAGGTCCTTTCAATAACAAGCAAAGATCTTGGGCACTGAATATTGTGTTCATACTTGAGGGACAAAGGGATGCAGACTCAATATGAAGTAATTTCTCCAGAGTAACTTTATTCTCAAAGTTGAATGCTTTCTCCTCTTTTTCCATAGCTCGAAATTGTTCTCTTATAGCCTCCAGAATTAAACTGAAGGGCTGAGTCGGAACGTTTCCAGTATATGGAAGGGAAAAGATCAGAGATATTCTATCGTGATATGGAAACCCGACCTCATTTTATATTTTTTGGCACAAATCCCGATATACGCGAGTTGTAGTGGAGCAGCAAGCGTATACGCAACTTGCAAAGTAGTTAGGGAGCGTATATATGGAAAAATTTATATTTTTGGCTCTAGATTTATTAAAAAGGGGTTGATAAGTATGCATAGGGAAATGGAAAAAGGCCCTCTGTGCAACATAGCAATGGTGAGGCAAATCTTGCTATAACAGATGCCCTTTAATGTGTGAGATCAAAGGAGTATCTGCGATGGCCAAAATACATTATAAATAACCTAGAAGTGGAGTGGTAGGGAACCAATTGGACAAACTCAATTGCTCATTACATTATGTACTGACTTTGCATACATGGCTGCCAAGAATACAATGCAGATCCATGTGGAAAATATACAAACAAGTGTTCATGGCCATGAGTAGGCAAGTATAAATATGGTTAGATGTCAATAGTTGTCATAGCCATGAACAAGGCCCAGTGAAACCAATCTCAAAATCAATCTGAAGATATATGTATACCATGGAGTACAATCTAATCCCCCATGATCACTGAAGTCAAATATGTACTAGTCCAATGAAATGGAAGCAACAGCTCAGGAAAGTTGCATCTACAAAGTGATGTCTTCAAGTCTTCAATACAATTTGCCAATGGTGCAATTCTACATCATGTGAATAAATTAGTTGAGGTCGAACACGATGAGACATCATTTGATTACCAGTCATTGAGGTATATCGTTAACAAACGTGAGACAACCTACCAATGATGAAAGTAGGTATCAAGGCACTAAGTACATCTCTACAAATGTGAATAAAGGAGCTGGTGTCAGACACTTGAGAGATCCATTGATCAGGAGACATTGATGTATTCCCATCTATCAATGGTGAGAGAGCCTGCCACTAATGACTGCAAGCCTCAAGGTAATCATAAAACTCTAGGTATCGTATCTAGAATACATGAGCTAAAGTCGATGGAAAGAGACCCACTGAAAGGAGAGCATTAAGGAATATCTCATCAGTCAGCACGAGGAACAAACAAGGAGCTTCATGATTTCGTGGAGATTAGATGAAGAACATGTTCACGAACCAACGATCCTGTGCATCTTTTGCATGTGCCAAATGAAAGTGATACACGAAAAAGACCCTCTGAATAGCAGCCAATGATGAAAACTGCTGACAAAGGCAAGGAAACCACCAATAAGGCTAATGGCATCCAAGACACTACATGAATCCCAAAGTGTGAATAGATGTCTTGTCGTCGAACATAAGGGAAACCACCCAATCAATGACCCATGATGAAATGTCAATTGTTGGGTTCAAGGTGACCTACCAATGATGAAATTAGGGCCAAGGTGCATCATAAGACCAAAGTATCATGTGATTCTGAGACAAACTGAGGGTATGGTCGACATGAAAAGTCAAGATTTCTGAGGAGTGGCCAACACAGGTTGATAGACTTCCCGTGAACAAGAGCATGAGACATATGGTGGACTCCGGCAACATAGACTTAATGATATGACAACTAGATGTAGGAGGCATCCATAATGTTCTCTATAGTGACTGGAAGATTAATCAGTCGGTAGAGAAAATTTTGTAACAAGATCAGCTTCCTAAGTCCATGATAAACCCAAAAGTATGATGATGCAAGGACTCAATAACTTTGTGCTATGTTCAAAGGCAACACGACTGCTGCAAATTACAATATAGTACTCCCTTCCTGCCCGTATTTTTTTGTTTTTACATAACAAGTGAATGTTATGATACAGAGGAGGGAACTAGTGTCACAAGTAAGAAAAACTAGTTCCAGTAGTCGAACGTAGCTATTCTCAATGCAAGGAAATGCATGTGAGATATGGACACTCGGGGTGATGTTCCCTCCAGAGTATAGGTGTCAAATTGCGAAGGATATAAACAAGGCTATGCTTGGTTGAGGATGAAAACTGCCTGGGACATGGTTTATAATGCAAAGCGAGAACCGGCTAAAGGCTCAATACTACAAGCAAGGGCATGAGATGCAATCACAATTTAATGCCAAAAAATGTCCTTTTTATATCTTTTAGTCTACTTGGTGTGAAAAAGGGGTAAACTTGTGCCAAATAGACATCTTTTCAAATTCAATTTACGGGTGTGAAAAAGACAATTTCACTCGGCGATCTTTTCCATTTTTGATAGCGAGTCGGAAAAGAGCTTAACTAAGACTCATTATCTTT
Organism: Picea mariana; assembly: GCA_032191745.1. Lineage (NCBI taxonomy): Eukaryota > Viridiplantae > Streptophyta > Pinopsida > Pinales > Pinaceae > Picea > Picea mariana. The sequence continues at coordinate 21,273 of JASDQU010680293.1, read as the reverse complement.
CAAATCCAATTTTAACGAGTGTGAAAGGGACAAATCACTTGGAAATCTTTTCAATTTTTAATAACGAGTCGGAAAAGAGCTTAACTAAGACTCGTTTTTAGTTCTAATCAACATGTAAAGGGGGAGGCCAAGGTTCTCGTCCCAACCTTCTGTCGAAATTCAGTATCTTGCGAATAGCTAACAAAATCTTGGGAAATCCCAAATATCTCCAAGTCAAAGAGGATAAAGTGCTAACAGAGTCATAGTCTCTGTTATGGTGCGAATAATGTCTCTTAGTGGAAAATACATAGGTGGGGGTATGGGATGTCTCGTCAGGTCATCCCAGTCGAAGGGGACCTTGTCAGAACTCGAAGAGAGAGTATTCGGAGGAAGAATGAATCTCTCTTGTTCAGAAGGGGGAAGACTTGGAATGTTGATGATGTGACTAAAGGGTGCATCACTCTTTTCAGGGAGAGTCAGTTTGACCATAAATGGTATCGGCATGGTTACTGCTTCAATTATAGGTTGAAGAGGATGCATGGTAACGGGGGTAGGAGACGCTTCACCCTCTGTGGAGGGGGTGAGGTCAGAGGAAAATCTTGACGGTGAGACTGTCGGGATCATTAAAGGTGAAGTGGTGTGAGGAGGAACCATGGGTGTCTCAGAGTCTGCAGGGATTTTGGGCGAGCCCCATGCCTCTGGTATCCCGGCAGTCACTGGGCATAAGAGAGTAAGATGGCTTCCTTCACAAGTCCTGCAAAGGAATTTAGGCTTACGTCTGAGACGTCTAGGTTTCTCGATGGGACTAGCCGAGGAAAGATATTCGTCTCTTGTATGATGAATAGGAGTCGGAGACATGACATGGCTATGATCCGGGGTGAAAAGGATGGTGCCCCCAACATAATTGGCAGAGGTTGGAAGTGAGTTGTCGACATGATTTGTAGAAAGTGTCGACTCATCTCTAACATGACTAGAAGAGGTGGGTGATGGTGCACTGGTTTGGCTTATAGTGGTTGGGCTAGCGATATATTGTGGTATTTGATTCCAAGGTCCCGAAAAAGATTGATTATGAAACATTGTAGGCCAGAAAGGATCTTGGTATACTCCCTGTCCTGGCCCAGAAACATGGTGGTTTATGCCAAGGTGATCTGAAGAGGTTTGGATGGGCATCATCACTGAGGTATGTAAAGAGACTGAGGTAGGATAAGAATTATTCAAGTGAGGATATATGTTTCCCCCTTGTGGGGGTGTCCCATAAGGAGGGTAGCCCGAATTATAGAATTGATTCTCCCCATATGGAAGAACTGGGGGTACTTGAGGACCTGATGCAGAAAAAGTGTTTAAAGGGACCGAAATGGCATATGAAAGATACATGGGTGGGGTGTAAGAAGGACCCATCTGAGCACTAGATCCTGAAAGATCATAGCTAGTATTAGATCCATAAGGTGGAAGGTTCCAACCTCCCATGGGAACACGACTCATATCAAACGAGGAAGTGGGCATGGGAGCGATGTTGCCCCCAGGTCCAATGCTAGGATTCATATAAGTAGACCAGGGAGGGGGTTGCACGTGGGAAGGCATATCAACAGAAAAATGACTATAGACCCAAGGTGTGGACTGAGCATTGTAATCATGCAAACCATTGTAAAAAATAGAAGGGTCTGCCCCCATGAAATGAGGAGGCATCATGGGAGGGGTAGCGGTGAATGGAGGAGTAAAAGGAACTTCTCTATCTATGATAATGAAACCAAAAACCAGAGTCCTAGGGCCAACTAGTAATCAAAGAGCATACCAAAAAGTCAAACGGGCAATATGAATGAAAATGGGCTAAAGTGGTTGAGTGGCCTCCCTCACTAAAGAAGGTGTGCCTCGTCCAGGAGGGACCTGAGACTCGCCGCTAAAGTTTGGAGGTAACAAAATCAGTTATAAGGGCCCTCGTAGGCTTAACAATCAGTCGGTCAGATCCCCCTGAAGAGGTAATGTTCCATAAAGGTTGTGTGTTTTCTAACCCCTATTTGACTCAGGATACAAGCAGAATAACCCCTGCAAGTAACCTATGAGAAACCTAAGTCAAGAAACTAATCAACCACTGTATAATCAATGCACAGGCGAACAATCGTAAGTCTGGATTATCGTATGGGCAGGGTAGCAAAGCCTGAAACCTTGAAAGTATCGCCTCTCACAGAGGTATGGATACTAGAAAGATCCCCAAATACAAATAAATCCACAGAAATATCTCTGACGTTGGGTGAGTATCCAGGGGTTATCCCTTCAACAAACTTCGTGCGACCTCGTGCTTAACTCTGGTGTGAGTGGAGCCTCCTGATATTACCAATTATACAATGGATTTCTCAACTCCCTACCTCAGACACATATGTTGATTTAATTGCCTTGGAGAAGTTTACTCACAAAATCCTATTCCAAGGCACTAAATCCTAGGCTAGTTTGTGCACCCTAAACAATAAAATCATTACTAATCAATTTTAGTTTAAAGCATAAATTTTATTGGTCATGATTACTCAAAAATGTATGGAAATGAAACTCATGGTGTTATGACTCTGCATAAAAATAAAAATAGATATAATGCAAAGCCTAAATTTAACTTTTCAGTGAATGATATGCTAAAATAAAAACAGTGCAATCTTCAATTTTAACTCTGCAACTCAGAAGTAAAATGCAATCTTCCGCTAAATGTGTTAAGCTAATGATAAAGGTTCCAAGACAAAAATACCAACCAATGCAAAATACCTATTTTTTTGTATTTTCAATGTATTAAAAAGAAAATGCATGGACTGATAAGCGACTTGATATATAACTTCTATTGTGTATAAAATCAATCACTCGAGAAGAATACCAAGCAACTAAGCAGACAACCCAACTACCAGGGACAAATCAAAAATGGAAAACAAAGAGAAAGATGTTGCCCAAAAATTCAACTCCAAACAGGTTTCCTATCATCCCAGATAATCTCAACAGGCACCATAGAGACCTAAGAAGGCTCAGTGACCCTCAAAACCTACCCAGCAATCACTAATCCAAGAAAGAGGAAGTGGTATATGCGATTGTTCAAGAGAAAAGGGCATATATACGCCTCTTGCAGTGGGACAGCAAGCGTGTATACGGGGTTGTCAGGGAAAAAAGGGTGTATATCTTTTAAAACAAGGCTAGGCAAGGGTAAAAGGCTAAAAAAATTAGAACCAGAGTGAATAGACTTTGTCCAACTGTGATACGACAAGAAACACAAAGGAAAAAGAGCAATGTAAGAAGAAAAAATACTTCAACCCTTAGAAGGAAGATCTATCCCCAGTGGAGTCGCCAATTCTGTTACAAGGTAAAAACTCTTTATAGCCAAGGGTAAACCACAACAAACAGGTATGACTGCAGAAATCAACTCAATTCCAATATGTGCTATATAAACTAATGTGCAATATGAGGAAGAAGCCTACCTCGATCCAATCATTTGATGACATTCCACCGTTGAGCACTTTGACCCAAAGATTTACACTTGCAAGAAGTTCTCAACAAACTAGTGATGCAAGTATATAGTGACAATATATAAAATGAGTTAGCACATCAGATAGAAAAATCCATTAATAAACATTACAAACATGCCCATGGATAATAATCATATATTTTCAAGATATCGATAGGACGGGAAAGGATTATTTCTATTAATAATTGATCAACAGAAGTATCAATGTTATATATTTCCGTGTCGGCACAGTTCAAAACCAAGAAACCATGTTCCTTCCAACGGGGTCTCCACCACTTCAATCCTCCACCAAAGGTAAGCTCATAGCAAAGAGGTAATGAGGTCCTCTCAATAATAAGGAAAGAGCTTGGGAGATGAACACTGTGTTCAGACTTGAGGGACAAATGGATGCAGACAGAATATGAAGTAATTTCTCCAGAGTAACTTTGCTCTCAAAGTTGAATGCTTTCTCCTCTTTTTCCATAGCTTGAAATTGTTCTCTATAGCCTCCAGAATGAAACTGAATGGCTGAGTCAGAACGTTTGCAATATATGGAAGGCCAAATATCAGATATCTTTTGTCATGACATGGAAACCCAACCTCATTTTGTATTTTATGGTAAAAATCCCGATATACGTGAGCTGCAGTGGAGAAGCAAGCGTATACGCATCTTGCAAAGCAGTTGGGGAGCATATATGTGGAATATATATATATATATATATATATATATATATATATATATATTTGGCTCTGGATTTATAAAAAATCGGTTGATAAGTCTACATAGGGAAATGGAAAAAGGCCCTCTGTGCAAGATAGCAATGGTGAGGCAAATCTTGCTATAACACATATTGCATATTCAAATTCTATGTGTTGCCTAAACTCCATAGCCCAAGAACAAGGCACCAAGTCTTACTTGGATTCTCATGTTATATATTAAAATACAAAGAGATTTCCATTCTTAAAATACAAAGAGATACAAGTTTGGATCTCTTGAAACCCACAAACAAACAAGAATGTAAATTTTAAATCCAAACTTGAACAATTCAATCTCCTAAATTTCACGTTTACCAATGCCTTCAAATCGCTAGGATTATATCCATGGAGCCACAAATTGTTGCAGAAATTGTATGTCAAGGCCAATAGAACCAATAGAACCAAGGCGTATTGAATCAATATATACCAAGTCTTATAAGAGAAGATGAAATTATCATTAACTTTATAACAAAATTACATTCACAGATATATACAAGCCGTAGAAATAGCCTTGTGTATATTATCAGATGAAAAAAGTACCCATAATGTCAATGCATTATATGCATCATTACATGTTCAACTATATAATGTACATCTAACTGTCTTATAAAAATTTTACACATCATGAATTTCTTTTAGTCTTCTTTTATGCTTTCCAGGTCTTAATTAATTCATCCATCTCCATGTCTTTGTTTATTGGGTGCTCTTCAGCAGTTGATGTTGTTTCAGTCCTTTCACATCGAGTATGTTTGGTCTCATACCCAGGGCGTGGATGCTTTTGTAAGGGGCCATCACCTACAAAAACCAAAAATATTAAATTTATATGGCCAATTTTTAAACATCATTGAAGTAGTTCATTAATATTAAAAAAAATTCTGCAATGTAATTATTTACCTGGTCCTCTAGTTGACACCATTGGAATGGATGTCGTCCTATTCACCTAATATTCAAGTCAAGGAGGATAAACTATCCCATTCTCTTCCATTGAAACGTCAAAATTTATAAGTACAAAATTATTAAGTATATGATCTATATATAGCCATTTTACCATCATGGGCCTCAATCACAGGAACATCTTGGGGTTGCACCTCACCAGGATGGGGTTGTTGGGGATCATCGTGATATTTTGGTTGCGTTGCACTATCAATGCTCTATTATCTAGTACTAATGGTTTAGTTGATAATGCTTCTCTCCTGATTGAAACAAATGGACAATATCAAACATTTACGTATTTTATAAGTAATGAAAGGTTAATGTGGACTGATTTTTATTTACCTTATGCCGCAGACTGGATCTTGGGGTCTGCCCCATGATTTTCCTAGGATCAACCACGAATTTGTAACCGTAATTGTAACCAGGTTGGAGGTCTTCCTCCATGGTTTCATTTACGAAGTCGTCGCCCTACATTGCATAAGGGTATGGTTTTTTAATGTTTTTGGCTGCAATTACCAGAAAGTTGTAAGGCGATACAAATAATATTCTTAAGATGTTTGGGTACTTATCACTTGTGACTGTAACCTCGAGTAGCCGCCCTGGCCTAGCTTGTGTTGGCCATGTTTGGAAATCCTTGCTTTGGTTTCCTTCGAAGTGTCAAGCAACCTATCATCAAAATTTTCAAGTATGTTATATATAACCACACTTTTATTTATATCTAAAGAAAAATAAAGTTGGTATTGAAATCAAAATATTTTAATTTACCCTTGTGTACCAGTTATTTTTTCTCCTGATCTTTTCAAAATCTTCTCTTTTGCATCATCAATGATCACCTTCCACTCCCTCTCTGGAATTGAGGGAGGATGTTGATACCTAGGATTTCTTGCCAAGCTTTGTCTATAAACATCCCGCGTATATTTTAAATATTCGCCCGCTGCAAAGGTGACCACTTTTTTATTGAGTGTGTCTACTCCAAAGAGGCCTTCAAGATAATCCATAAGTTCCTTTTTGAGGTTGGAATTCTGGAAATTCCACCTCATGCATAAGGTTTCCCCAAAAATCAACAAGGCCTTGCTCTCTAGGTGCTTATAAAAATGGTTGTTTCCTACACACAAAAATATATGATCATTAATTTAAAATTAATGATCTAGATGATTTGTGTATGATATGGAAAACATTAAATGATTAAAATATGAATTAAAACTACCTGGGAGTCTTGATTGTTTTAATGGAAGTCCATTATCATCGACCAAAAATGTGCATGTAAGGGTCCCCGTGCTTGTCACACATCTATCTCCAGGAAATGAAACCATGTCAACCACATCACCAGCCTCATCTCTGCCACCATCTATAGACTTTGACCGATGTGTGGATGTCAAGCGGTGCGTGTCATGGATCCTATCTAAATTAGGTGTGGAATATGGAGAATTAAATAGTACTCTAGCAGTTGTATGTCCACCCACATCAGGACTCTGTAGCATCTTTGTAGCACCACTACTACCAACACCGGGCTGAACAGGCTCCAAAAATCTCTTTATAAAAAAGAAAAAAAAAATTTGTGAGATAATGTAAAAGTTAAAGAACAAAGTTTCATAATTGAACATATGAGTACATTAGAAAAAAACACTTTAAATTATGGTTATTAACTTATATGTGTTAATTCGTGACATAAGGATATTTATCTTTGCTAGGATGTCGGGAGTTTGATCTGGATGATCTAAGAAGCTAGAAAGTTCCTTGTTCGCTTTAATGATCTTTTTTTTTTATTAAGACCATCGGATCAGGGGATGAATAAAACCCCTCCTCATCGGCGAAATCATGATCAACATGGTCTGCAGACTACATATAATTTCAGCAAAAACAATGTTATTTCAATAAAATTATATAAGAAAATAATAAAATTCGCGTAAAATGAAAGTGGAAATTGATAATCATTTACATGTTCTGCGGCTGTCCCTTTTCCACGATCATCCTGCCACATTATAATATAATTAGAACACCCAAATATTTAAAAAATTGTTAATGATAACAAAAAAAAAGGATTTCCACCCAAATAAAATCAACCTCAACGATCAATCTCCCACATTATTATAAAATTGGGACCGTACTGAAATATGTAAAACAATGTTAAAGATAATAAAACAATATAATGCAATAAGTAGAGGTTTCTTAAAAAGGTGTTTCATAAGTACCTGCATGCTATTAGTCGATGTTTCTATTCGATTCAAATGGTAATCCATTAATAACTCGTCCCCGAGAGATATATTTTTTATTGCACACGGGACTACCCGATTCTCTTCACGTCCCTCATATATGCAATTTGGTTGTTTGTTTGTTGTCTCGGGTTGTGTGTTGTTTATAAAACCATTGATATTGTCGGAAGTTTTAGGCCTTCCATCAATATAGATAGTCACTCCCTTATTTTATCCTTGTTTATTAGTTGTATATAATTTGCGGCGAGTGCATATCTCCGCATACTTCGCATGTACCGGACCAGCCACATCCAATCATTATAATTGTAACACGGTCCAACATAGTCCATCAATTCAGTTACTGTATTGTATTTAACAATTATTCCATCCATGGAAAATAGTCCCAAGCCATGCAGGGAGGATGGTGCAATGTGATATGTCCTATTGTTGACAATGAAGTCAACATCTATAGGAGGTAGTTCCTTAGGTACCCATTATTTCACCAGATGCTTATACCTGAGTGGCACCTCTATGTCTCCTATGCTTTCATCATCATAAGAGCATGATCCTCCTTCGGCAAGAAAAAATGTCATGCATCTACAAAATTTTCTTCTAACTTTTTCACCTCTGGTCCTTGTTTGCTTATTATATCTACTAGATGTAGTCGTATTTCCCTCTATTTATCCTAAGCTTTCCTCACTCGACGAAGAAATATCTTACAGGTACCTGTTTGGTTGTACGTTCAGTTGCATGTGCACGTATTGTTAGTGAGTAATCCATCATCATCCTAGTTCCAATTTATGAACTTTTTTTTCTATACTCAAAGTTCTAAATAAAAAATTTATATCTTTAGTTTTGGATGCACAATTAGACTAGGGTGCAATTACCAATATTAGTAGGGGCACTCATGCATGCAGTGGATTCCCAACTTAGTGAAGGGAACCAATCTCTAGGTGGGTGCACCTTAATTCAACTCACTTATCCATGCAAGCAATATGCACTATGGTTAGATTTCACACTACAGAATAGTGGTCAACCACCTAATTTAATGTGATATCCCTCTTGATTTTGGAGATATTAATGTGATAACACAAAGGACATGATAAGTTTATCATATGGATCTAAGAAAAAAATAGTAGTAAAGTTGTTTGTTGGATTTGTGCAAATTAGAATTATTATAAGAAATGTCCATTGAAGATGAGGGTCAATGATATGGAGTAAGAAATCCAACCATCAATTGGTGTGTTGCAAATCTTGGGTGCTTTAGTTGGAAATATGTCTAAGGAAAGCCAAGAGTAGAGCTATAAAAATATTAGTTTTGTTCAAGACAAGAGTAGAACTATACAAATATTATTTTTGTTCAATCCAAGTTGAAGAATAAATTAGTTATGGCGATGGTTAACAATAGTGCAACCCACATTTTTATGTAGGAAGTATTGGTTGTTAAACTCAATGTGCAGTTGAAATTGGTGCAGACTTTTTTCAAGGAAGTAAGATATAGTAGTTATTTGACAAAGACATGTAGAATTTAGTAAGTTTTTATGCCCTAAGGAGGAATTGGCCAAGAGTCCCTAAAATGGTTTGGGATGCGACTTGCAACTGGGCATAAAATGAAAAATGAGACTCGGATTGAGGAACCATCGACTTCGATGGATTACTAGGATAGGATTTCAGCTAGACCAACCCTCACTCCCAAGTGCCATGCCTCGAAAGTTTCTTTACTCATTGATTTCGAGAACGAGTGTTTTTCTCAGTTTGAAGCAATGCAACATTTGGATTAAGGGTTCCAATTTATGAAACCATGCCTCGGGAGTGGATGGATAATTTGGTCACCTATTCCATGCCTAAAAAAATTGCAACATCTTACGAAACTCAAAAATGTTGCTTTGTTAGTGTTTTATGCCCTGAGGGGGAATTGGCCAAGAGTCCCTGAAATGTTTTGGGATGCGACTTGCAACTAGGCATAAAATGAAAACCGAGACTTGGATTGAAGAACCTTCATCTTTGTTTGATTCCTGGCATAGGATTTTATCTAGAGAACCCCTCACTCCCAGTTCCAACCCCTCGAAAGTTGTTTTTTTCATCGATTTTGATAACTAGTGCTTTGCTCAGTAAGAAGCAATGCAAAATTTGGATTTAGGGGTCCAATTTGTGAAACCATGCCTCGGGAGAGAATGGACAATGTGTTCACCTATTCCATGCCTAAACAAGCATGCAACATCTCATGGAACCAAAAAATGTTGCTCCGTTAGGCTTTTATGCCCTGAGGAGGAATTAGCCAAGAGTCCCCGAAATGGTTTGGGATGCGACTTGCAATTGGGCATAAAAAAAAATCCGAGATTTGGATTTAGGAACCATTGACTCTGATGGATTCCTGGGATAGGATTTTAGATAGAGCACCCCTCACTCTCGGGTGCCATGCGTCGGAAGTTGCTTTATTCATTGATTTTGAGAACTAGTGTTTTGCTCAGTTTGAAGCAAACCAACATTTGGATTAAGGGGTAAATTTTATGAAACCATGCCTCAGGAGAAGATGGAAAATATAGTCACCTATTCCATGCCTAAACAATCTTGCAGCATCTCATGGAACTCAAAAATGATGCTCTGTTAGGTTTTTATGCCCTGGGTAGGAATTGGCCAAGAGTCCCCAAAATAGTTTGGGATGTGACTTACAACTGGGCATATAACGAATATCGAGACTCATATTAAGGAACCATTGACTCCAATGGATTACTAGGATAAGATTTCATCTAGATCACCCCTCACTCTTGGGTGCCATGCATCAAAAGTTTCTTTAATCATTGATTTCGAGAACTAGTGTTTTTCTCAGTTTGAAGCAATACAACATTTGGATTAAGGGACCAATTTACGAAACCATGCCTTGAGAGTGGATGGATAATTTGGTCACCTATTCCATGCCTAAACAAGCTTGTATCATCTCACGGAACTCAAAAATGTTGATCCTTTAGTCTTTTATGCCCTGAGGGGGAATTGGACAAGAGTCCCCGAAATGGTTTGGGATGTGACTTGCAATTGTGCATAAAATGAAAACCGAGACTTGGATTGAGGAACCTTCATCTCTGTTATATTCCTGGCATAGGATTTTATCTAGATCACTCCTCACTCCCAGTTCCAACCCCTCAAAAGTTGGTTTTTTCATCGATTTTCGATAACTAGTGCTTTGCTTAGTAAGAAGTAATGCAACATTTGGATTTAGAGGTCCAATTTACAAAACCATGCCTTGGGAATGGATGCACAATGTGGTCACCTATTCCATGCCTAAAAAATCATGCATTATCTCATGGAACTCAAAAATGTTGCTTCATTAGGCGTTTATGCCCCAAGGAGGAATTGCCAAGAGTCCAAGAAATGGTTTGGAATGCGACTTGCAACTGGGCATAAAATGAAAAACAAGACTCGGATTGAGGAACCATCCTCTCTGTTGGATTCCTGGCATAGGATTTTAGCTAGATCACCCCTCACTCCCGGTTCCAACCCCTCAAAAGTTGGTTTTTCATCGATTTCGATAACTAGTGCTTTTCTCAGTAAAAAGCAATGCAACATTTTGATTTAGGGGTCCAATTTATGAAACCATGCCTCGGGAGTGGATGGATAATGTGGTCACCTATTCCATGCCTAAAAAAGCATGCAGCATCTCATGTAACTCAAAAATGATGCTCAGTTAGGTTTTTATTCCATGAGGAGGAATTGCCCAAGAGTCCCCAAAATGGTTTGGGATGCGACTTGCAACTGGGAATATAGAGAATATCGAGAATTGGATTAAGGAACCATCGACTCCAATGGATTACTATGATAGGATTTCATCTAGAGAACCCCTCACTCTCGAGTGCCATGCCTCAAAATTTGCAGTACTCAATAGTTTCGAGAAATAGTGTTTTTCTCAGTTTGAAGAAATGAAACATTTGGATTAAAGGATCCAATTTATAAAACCATGCCTTGGGAGCAGATGGACAATGTGGTCACATAGTCCATGTTTAAACAAGATTGAAGCATCTCACGGAACTAAAAAATTCTACTATGTTAGGTTTTTATGCCCTGAGGAGTAATTGGCCAAGAGTCCTTGAAATGGTTTGGGATGCGACTTGCAACTGGGCATAAAACGAAAACCGAGACTCGGATTGAGGAACTGTCGACTTCGATGGATTACTAGGATAGGATTTTAGATAGAGAACCTCTCACTCCCGGTTCCAACCGCTCAAAAGTTTTTTTTTCATTTATTTCCATAACTACTGCTTTGCTAAGTAAGAAGCAATGCAACATTTTGATTTAGGGGTCCAATTTATGAAACCATACCTCAGAAGCGGATGGACAATGTGGTCACCCATCCGTGCCTAAACAAGCATGCAACATCTCATGGAACTCAAAAATTTTGCTCCGTTAGGCTTTTATGCCCTGAGGAGGAATTGTCAAGAATCCTCGAAATGGTTTGGGATGTCAATTGCAATTGGGCATAAAAATAAATCTGAGACTCATATTGAGGAACCGTCATCTTTGTTGGATTCCTAACATAGGATTTTATCTAGAGCACCCATCACTATCGGTTCCAACCCCTTAGAAGTTGTTTTTTTCATCGATTTCGATAACTAGTGCTTTGCTCAGTAAGAAGCAATGCAACATTTGGATTTAGGGGTCCAATTTATGAAAC
>JASDQU010680292.1:32314-51210 GCA_032191745.1 Picea mariana | reverse complement strand
TATAGGAGACTAGGAGGTATAATTACAAATAATGGCCTATAGCCGACATAATTAAAATAACATTACTAATCTAAATTACAACTAATGGCCTAAAGCCAACATAAATAAAATAGAATTACTAATCTAATATGTCCCAATTAAGGGGTAATGAGCCAATATTAGGGCTTAACAGGTAAATATATTTTCAACTAAAGTTTCAAGTTTAAATGAATCCCATAGGAAGGAACAAAAAATTTCTTTGCCTTATCATGTGAAGTAGATCAATGCCTATTGGTTAAGGAGAGTTAAAGAGGTAAAAGAAATGATAAATGAAACTGAGGTCCTAAGGAATAAAAAGAGTGATTTATTTATGAAGTTTGTGGGTCTTACCAAGGAATTATATGGTCCCAATTTATTGATGGATACCATGATCTTAACCAAAGAATATTTAATTGGAAAACTTAAAGAACTAAAAGTTGCTTGGGATAACAAATTTACCGAAACCATATAATTTTCTGAAGATGAAGTTGAAAGATGGTTAGTTTGGTATATCAACATAAATGATGAGGTGGAAGACACATTGCATCATTCAGAGCTAGATCTGAGGGAATTTGAAATTCAGTTATTTGAGATTAAAACTAAACATGAAATTAGTATGGCACCTTTAAGAGAATATATTGAAGAATGGTTGAAGAAGGCATTAATCAAAATTACTGAACCGAAAAATCAAGAAATAGTTAGATAAATTATGCCACCTAAACTACAACATGTGCCTATAAAGGAGCCATCTACAAGCAAGTGAAGGTTATGATACTTATCCATCACAGTGAGTCGAACATAATCCCTACCTTCAAGTTTCTTTTGTCAATTTCTGCTACAATCATATATCATCTTGCCTTTGTCTTCTCAGTATTATGTGGGATTTAGGATGAATTTTGGTTGTCCTTCTATTATCTTCTAGGTGTTTTCATTTTATGTTCTGTGGGAGCCAATCCCAGTCCTCTTTGAAGGGTGAACACATTTTACTTTCTTTAAAGACATTTACTTTGTGTTTAAAGACTCATTATTATTTTCGAGACTTCAAGAGAGATACTTGGGATATTACATTACTGTATTCTGAAAGAATTTGATGAGAATATTGAGTTACCCAATGTTGTATCTATCATAATATTTTTGGTGATTTATGGAATGATAATTTAAAGCTCTCTTTTATTTGCGGTCCATTTCCCCGTTCTCTCTATTTGTGGTATTGTTAAATGTTCTAGTGAATGCCGTGATGGATATGTCAATCCTTTTTATTATGTATGCATTTTTTCTATTCACATCATAAATATTGTACATATGAGTTTCTTTTTAAAACACCTGGTCCCAAAATCTCAAGTGTTGTTTTCCTTGAATGTGAATGTAAATATTAAGTTTGGTCCTTCTCAGACTTTGTTTTGTTTCATTTTATTTTCTTGGAATTATAAGAACAAGAGGAGTACCACCTCTCTACAAATGCATGGTGATTCATATCGTTGTGAGGTTGACTTCAAGACCGTAAGACACTCTTTTATATCAACAAAGATCACCCAAAATATTTCAAAGTGCAACTTTGATTTTCTCATTGTGGTATTTTCCAATACATTTTGATTTTCATAATATTGGTTGTTTGTAGGAATCTCCAACATATACATATATTGTAAGAAACTATCACCATGTTACCCACATAAATTTAAGTAAATATATGGCATCGATGCATAAAAAAAAAAAAAATGGTCCCTAACATTGATTACAATGGCTTAAGGGAAGCTAGAGCTAAAAATTTGGATCTTTGGGTAAAATGAGAACTCTATCCAATTGACCCTATGTCCAAATCTCATCCCGATTTCAAAACAATAATAGGACTATGATGGTTTGTATGCCATGGAAATAACGGTCTTCTAGGATACTATAAAAGTTTGGAAGGTAACTACATTTCCATTGAACGTAAAATTCAATATCTTTATATCCAATTACATCAGCTCCATCACTCAAATATGATTCAGTATCATGAAAACATGAAATTGAACCAAACAATAGAAATTTTGAATCAAAAACATGTGGAAAAGATGCTTCAAGACAAATTCAACTCCTCAAAATAAATTGAGAAGTTGAAAACTGATATCTCTCGTCTCCAAAATAGACTATCTATGATAAATAAAATTACAATGGGGTTGAGGTTCAGACCAAAAGAGATGAAACCACTATCATGTTTGGAAAAGAGGGGAGGTACCTTTAGAAAAAGAGTGTTTTGGTTGAAGACCATATTAGATCAAAATTTCATTGATTATGTGAATTTGTGCAAAACAATGTTAAAGAAAAGTGACATTAAAGAAAAGTTCAAAGAACCATAATTTGATGATTTGAGGAAATAAGTAGTTAACCAATTAATTGAAAACTTAAAAATTGATGTAAAGGATGTTCAAGGAGTTTGTGATGATAGAGGGACCAATAGGGAAGCATATGAAAGTATTTTTAAAGTCCTAAGAGAGGGAATGTTGAATGGTGGGATTAAGAATATTTGGTTCCTCGCCCTTTTCATGTGAAGAAAGAGAGTGCACTACGAAACACAAAAATTGTTGATTCATCGAGAGATGCATATAAATTAGAAGCAATGCATGGAGTTGCAAGTAAGAGTAAGAACAAATTATCAAGTGAAATTATTCCATTAGTTAAAAAAATAACTTGTGGTATGACTTAGAATGGGTATTATAGCTAATGGTGAGATATTATGACATCTTTATTGTGGAGGCATGTGGGAAGTTTATTATTGTCGTAAAATTAGATGAGATGGAGATAGTCAGCAAAGAAAAATATGAAAGAGTTTCAATCATATTAATGAATAATGCATTAGATCCAAGCCTTGATAAGACAAGTGATAAATATTTTCAAGTTCAATCTGAAGATCACCTTTTTTGGTTGGTAATTTTTTGTGTCAACAAGGAGTCCCATGAGTCCTTGAATTTATTTTCAACAAAACACATTTACAATTAATTACATCTTCACATGTTGTATGCAAAAATTATATGTGGAAGGATATGGTTCATATTTTGTGGAATGACATCTTGCAACTGATTTAAAAACTCTCAAGTGTATGTACAACATTTCTCATGGTGCAAATGCAATGCACATTTTCTTATATTGCATGCAAAAAAACCAAAAATATTGAAGTTGGAAAAGTGGTATTTTGTGTTTTCCTCAAGACCTTCCTCCTAACTGTGATCAACTTGATCCAAATGTTGATGCAGTGCTTCATATACCTTTGATTAGGGTGCACATGTGCGCTTTGCATGGATTTGTTAGAATTGTTGATAATATGGTGTATTTATCTATCTTGTTTGCTTGTAACAAAATCCCAAAAGAAGAAAGAAAAAAAGTCAATTGAGGCAATTGAACAAGTTCTTTCAAAAGTAGGCTTGCATGGTGGAAATGTTAAAATTGAAAAATATATTAAGAGATCAGGTACAGGAAGTAATCTACTAGCAAATCCATCAATGTTAGGTGTCAAGGCATGACATTTTCTTGAACAGAAATGTGGACATGGACGTTTGGGGTTTGATGAAGACTTGATTGATGCAAAAGATGATCGCAATAATGGAGATTGTGAATTGGATAGAAATAATAAATGTTCTTGTAGGTCACTTTCATCTTTATTTCTGTTGTTGGATAAGGAAAACTTCATTGAAGGTGATGCACCAGCCTTTCAAAAAGTTGTTACAGACTTCATAAGAGTAGTAAAAGAAGCATGGGGAGAGAACCATATGACACATTATTTGGTATGCATATTAATTTTCATCCCACTAGTACTTTCCTTTGTACTTATCTTTACTTTACATACTATTATTGTAAATTAACTGCATTTGGTACATTTTTCTGGTATTCTAAGACAAAAAAATTATGTATGTTTGCAACATCAACTATTTGCACATAGACCATGCTTTGCAAAAAAATACGGAAGCTTGTCCATTTTGGGTACACAGGGTATGGGGAGATCAAATAAGATATCTCGTACCATTTACCATAAATACACATAGAAATGAGGGGGCTACAATCATTGAAATGTTCTTGTGCAAATGGGTCAAGCATTTATAGGTGTAAAATGGTTGACACCAAATTCCATAAACAATTGAGCTATTTCTGAAAGACAAGAAAATATAAGTAGAAAACGTTGGAGATCTGATGTTTTTGAAGGTGGAGTTGGAACAAGTGCAAGGTATGCAATCTGTATGTTAACTTTTCTACCTTCTCCATTTAATTTCTTTATTGTTTTTAAAGGCTCATTATTTTTGTTTTTTGTAAATGTGATTGACCTTATGCAAGCCATTAAAGTTGCCTATACATGTATTCTCTTCCAAATAATTATGTAAGTTGTAAATTTCATTCATTTCATGAAAATTATATTTTGTGTGTCAAATAATTACCTAAGGCTAGCTAGAAAAATATTCTTTTTGGTATCAACTCTAAACCAACTCCAAAATTGTGTGGTGCAACTCTATAATTATGAAGGATCACACATAATGGTATTTATTAGCACATATCTGACGATTTACATTGCATTAGATCAATGGTTATCAGTTATCATTATTCCACACATAATGGTAACTAACATACCCCCAAATTGAGGGAAAGGGATTGTTGAAGTGAATAAGAGTGGTTATTGTAAATGTGTTTAACCTGCAAAATCTAGCTAGAAAATAACACACACATTTGCAGAGAGAAATTGAGAAAGAAGAAGCAATAGAGAAAGAATGGGATAATTCTCATTAACTGAATGCATAATTGATAATTTACACATGAAATACTATGTATAACTCAACCAATGTGCACTGAGGAGAAGCCAATGCACCATAGTGGTGGTCTAGAGTGATCTAGACACACACTAACAATTACGAGAGTAAATTTCCGCCTAGTCTATTCTCTCGGGCAATTACGGGAGTGAACTACCACCTAGCTGAGTTAACTAGTCTATGAGTCTTCAGTTAACTGACTGAAACAAAGTGAAGTGAGGAGGAGATCATGGAATCATGGGTAATGCGATAGTCTGGTGATAATACTAAGGACAATGCACATTAGCTGGTGATGATCCCAATGTTGCATGGTGACAATACCAATGTAACATCTAGACTCCACTCAACTAATCAAACTGAAGTGAAAACTGAAGAGAATATTCTTCCTAAAATATAGGAGACTGAATAATGACTAATAAACAAGGAAAAACCTTAGGAAAAATAAATCCTAGGTGTGTGTGAAGTAACTCCAACACCCCCCTTGAACATCACTATGGTGAAAATAAAGAATGGGTCTTGAAAACGAGGACATGCTAGGTACCCAAATACAAAAGATACACTGAAATAAAGTGAGGAAAGAGAGGAAACCTCACGGGAACCCCCCCCTCAAGCTACATTGTATGTAAAAAGAATAATTGATAGTTTCTAGGAAACCATGTCTTTCACTCCAAGATGAATTCACAGAGAATGAAACTTCTACTCAGTGAAGGGCTTGGTGAATATGTTTGCAGTCTATTCTGCTGAAGGATAGAAATGCAGGTGGGTGATCCCCTCGTGTACTAAGTCCTAGATGTAGTGCATGTGGATATCTATGTGCTTCATCTGCTACCTCTGAACTAGATCTCTGCAGAACTTCAGAGTGCTTTGGTTTTCACACCATATGATGATCGACTGATGAAACTGAATTTCCGACTCAGTGAGAAAATGCTGTAGCCACATAGCCTGAATGTTTATGTTAACTACCCCTCTATACTCTACCTCAGCTAAATATAAAGCAATAGCAACCTTCTTCTTGCTCGAACAACAGATAGGCCCAGAACCAAGACTGAGTGAGTAACCAGATGCAGACTTGTGATCAGTGCTATCACCAACCCAGTCATAATCAATGAACCTGATGAGATCCAATTTAGAGTCTGTTGTATAGTGAATCCCAAAGGTGATGGTGCCCTGTACATATCAAAGGATACTCTTTGCAGCCTTCCAATGTATATCATGCGACTCTTGCATGAACTAGGAGACTACACCAACTGCATAGGAGAGGTATGGTATGGAGTGTGTGAGATACAACAAGATCCCCACTAGCTTTCTGTACAGTGTGCTATCAACTAGTGGAGTGTCCCCACCATTCTTAAGTTTGAATCTTGATAGGAAAGGAGTCGGAGCATACTTGCAGTATGTCATGTGAAGTCTCTCAAGGAGATCTCATGCATACTTGGATTGAGAAAGTTTGATGCCTAATGCATCATGACTAATCTCGAGTTCAAGGAAGAAGTGTAGCAGACCCATGTCCGTCATCAAGAACCTGTCATGCAAAATCCTCTTGACTGCAACAATCACTGAAGTCAAGCAAATCGTGATCAACAAATCATCAACATATGAAACTGGGAGTAGAAGTGAGTCAACCGTCCTGAGCATATAAAAATCTAGGTTTGAATTACAATGTACAAAGTACTGTGACAATAGGTGGGAGTCCATATTGGCATACCATGCCCTCAGATCCTGGTTGAGGCCATAAAGAGACTTCTTCAGTCGATAGACCAAAGATGAATCTTGCATAAATCCCTAGGGATACTCTATATAGATCTCCTCAGAGAGATCGCCGTGAAGAAATTCATTCTTCACGTCCATTTGAAGGACTTCCCATCCATTGGCTTCCACAATGTCAAGTGCCAAATGTATGGAATCCATATTCACTACTGGAGTGAAGGTCTCATCATAGTCAATGTCATGCAACTGCTGAAATCCTTTGGAAACTATTTTGGCTTTGTATATGGTAATGTATCCATCTATTGCTCTCTTGGTCCTGTAGACCCATTTCACTCGACAAGTTTCCTTCCAGAAGGAAGGGGAACCATATCCCAAGTATGCTTCTCGAGGAGGGAGTTGTACTCCTCTTGGATGGAGGATTCCCAAAAGGGATTTCCAGCAGCCTCTCCATAAGACTGTGGATATGAAGAATGAACCAAGTAAATATTCCTGGATGACAATGGTTTAGTGGAAGTGAGTGCAAGAGGAGGCTCATTGAAATTAGATCGAGTCCTCCTAGTATCGACTGGATCACCAACGAGATCCCATGCATCTTAAAGAGTAGTCTGGGCCCACTTGGGCCTCTTCTCTGGATTTTCATCTGCATCTGGATGGACTGACTTTGCATATGACTATACTAAATTTGTATCTAGATCATTTGAATCCTATGAATTAGAACTCTCGTCTGAAGAAGAGTCGACATGTGCATGCTCATCATCTCTGACAGGTGGAAGAAAAAAGGTGTTTGCATGCAACTGCTGAGGTACATGCGAGACACTTTCCTCGAATTGGAAACTACGCTCAATGATGAGTCGGTCCAAGGAAATATAAATGAATTTGTATCCCTTCACACCGTCAGGGTATCCAACAAAAATATACTTTGTGCTCCGTGGATCAAGTGCCTTCCCCTTTTCAGAGGGAATCCAGGCCCATGCACGTGAATCGAAAATATGAAAGTGGGCTACTTCTAGTTTGAGGCCACTCCAAGCCTTGTAGTTTTGATTAATTGGGTTGGTTGTCATTGATGTCAACCCTTGAAGAAAGTCTGGTAGTAAATTTCGGTAGCATAAAGGTTTGGGTAATGGACCCAAGTTTGTTTGATGTATAATGGTATGAATTTTGATATATTTGCAGGTAAGACTATTCTATATGGATAGTACATGTCATGACATTTACGGAGGTATGTGGAACATCACATAACTCCTCACGGTTTGAGACTTATGGCCTTACGAATTTGAAGGACCCTCATATGATTGGCTTGAAACCCCAAAAGGTTAAAGAAGTCAAAGTGCTTGCAAAAAAGAATTTATTTAAATAATAAAGTGAAGTGAAAAAGTCAAAGAGGATTATTTAAATAAAAAAGTGAAGTGACAAAGTCAAAGAGGATTATTTAAATAATAAAGTGAAGTGACAAAGTCAAGGAGGATCATTTAAATAATAAAGTAAATAGAGAAATTTCTAACTATGGAAAGTGGTTATAAGAAGGTTAAACCTAAAATGAGGAAAATGGGTTAAGTGGTCAAGTGGCTATTGGATATATGGACAAGTGGAAAACTGGGCAAAGTTGGACATAGGTGACTATGTGGATAAAGTGGCTATGTGGACAAAGTGGCCTAGAAGATGCTTCTAAGGAAGCTACTTTGAGAGTATAGATAAGAGGCAAGGATATCTCATTTTAATTACACTTGAGCATATTGAATATCTATAGGTGATTGAGGTAACCAAAGGATATCTAAGCCGAATTTTAGAGGGAAGGTAAAGAAAAGAAGGCCTAAATTCAAAGGAGGATAAATTATTTTGATGATGCTTTCTAAGGTATGTTATTTACAGGTCATCTCACCATTTCCGCAATAATTTTTTTTTCTAGAATGATTCAGACCGTGAAATTGGGAGGCCATTGAGGAAACATATCCAAGTATCTGTGCTATGAATTTAATCTTGTGGGTCATTTTATTTCTGGAGTTACACTGCGTGAAAAATAGGGTTTGTGGCTAGTCCTGAAACTAGTCTAAAATAGGTGTTTGGGGTAAAAAAGTCATAACTTCTTCGTAATAGATCCAAATTTAGTAAGACCAAATGTGTTGGTTAGAGTACAACCTATATTATTCTTTGTAAAGTTTTCATATCCACACAACAAATATTTCATGCGGGGCACACTCTACAAGTTTGCTTTCTAGAATAAACCATGATTCAACAAGGTATGCCATTGAGGTATAGGTTGATGCATGGTTTAGGTTATTGGTACAGGTTGTTTGGTGCAGGTTGATTGGTACATGTTTACAATAGTATATCTCACAGTGATAGTGGTTCCATCATTCTACTTATATGTCAGGGAGATTGGATGGGGCAAGGACAGGTGGTTGTAGCCTCTTTCTAGTTGTAGCCACAAAATTGGGAATTGAAGCTTCCCTTAGGTTGTAGCCTGAGAAACTAGGGGGTTGGAGCCTCCTTCCAGTCGCAGCTAGAAAAAAAAGGAATTCTGTGCTTCTAATGAATGTAATTCTTCAAGACATATAAGAAAAATCATTCTGTGGTTTTCTCCCGCTTTGGGTTTCCACATAAAAAAAATGGTGTATTTTGTATGATTGTTCATTTGTTCATTGTTTATTTACTCTGCAAATATTGGATGATAATGCTACATTGATATAACACTTGCATTATATGGTTAAAAAGGATTATATTTCTCTATTACTGATTCACCCCTCCTCTCAGTAATCCAACAATTGGCTTCAGAGCAAGTTGCTTCAGAAATTAGTTTAACGACTAAAAGGTAGATCATGGAGACCAACAACATGTATAAAAATGGAATACCACAGTTTGATGGACAGAAGTATGCATTTTGGAGCATAAGGATGAAGACATATATACATGCACATGGATTTGAAATTTGGCAATCAATTGTAGATGGATACACAACACCAACAGTTTCACCGACAAATGACAAAGAATTGAAACTTGGTCAGAATAATTCCAAAGCCACAAATGAACTTTTGAATGGTCTTGGAGAATCGGTATTCACCAAAGTTGCACATTGTAAATCTGCTAAAGAGATTTGGGACAAACTTCAAAATATTTATGAAGGAGATTCAAAAGTCAAAGCTGCAAAGATTCAAATTTACAGAGGTTAGTTCGAACAAATAAATATGAAGGAAGATGAGAATATTGCAGCTTACTTTTTACGATTCGATGGAAAAATAAATGCAATCTTGGGATTGGGAGAAGAAATCTAAGAATCTGTAATTGTTCAAAAGGTAATAAGATCTCTTCATATGAGATTTGACCCTAATATATCAGCACTAGAATAAAGAGAAGATCCAAACTCAATAAGCATGGATGAACTACATGGAATCTTCACAACATATGAAATGAGAACTGAATAGGAAAATCCATATATAAAAGAAGCAACCTTCAAAGCATCCAAAAGGTCAAAGAAAAAGGGAAATAAAAAAGAAAAAGAACATAGAAACAACAATGACGCCTCCGAAGATGATGAAGAAGTGAACAACTTTGTCAGAAGATTGAACAAGGGAACCAACGAAAGGTATAGAGGTAAGCTTCCTTTGATTTGTTTTAATTGTGATGGTATTGGTAATTTTGCTAACAAATGTCCTCATAAGAAAAAGAGAAATGATGAAGGTTACTCAAATAGCAAACAAACATATAAAGGCAAAAGAACCACAAATAAAGTTTTCAAGAAAAACTTATGCACCAAAGAAGACATCTCATCATGAGATGAAGATGAAGTCAGTGACAGTGAGATAGAAAGAGTTCTATTCATGGTAGTAGAAGAATCTGATAAAGAAGACTCTGAAGAATAATATGAAGAGGCTGAAGAAGAATATGAAGAGGCAGAAGTTGACTACCGAGAAGAATTGTTGTGTGCCATAGAAGTTATCAAAAGAGAAAAGAAGAAAAACAAGAAACTACAAGCAAAACTAGACAAGAAAGAAGACACTCAGGAACTAGAACAAATGATCACAAATTTGAAGGTTCAAATTGAAGAAGATAAAAGAATTGAAGAAGCACTCAAAGAACGTCTATAAGGAAGAGACAAGATCATTGGAAATTTGGAAGCATAAATTGTCACATTAAGAAAGGATCTTCAAAAGAAAAAAATGCAGAACAAATCAAAAGTTTTGAATGAAATTATCAGCAGTCAAAAACCTCATCATGACAAGTCTGAACTTGGATACAATCAAACAGAAAAGGGATCAAGCTCCAAAACAAAAGAACAAGAAACATATCCAAAAATATATGCATAAACAATCAAAGGGGATAGGAAGGTCTACAAAGAAAATTACAGGGACACTCCTCCATCGAGAAGATTTAGATTTCAGAATCAACGACCGACAGAAATAGATAGGCCTCAGGAAGAAGAAGTGTTCATAAGAGTACCTCCTTTCAGAATATATTCAACTCCCAGGTATCAAACTATCTTTTTTGCTTTATGTTATGCATGCAATAATTTTGGACATGAAGTTGTGAATTGCAGAGCTAACAACAAGAACATAAACAATTTTTAAAGTCATACACAAAAGGGTTATCCAAGAAGGCCTAGTGAAACACAAAGAAGAAGTTACAATAGGTTTGAATCTTTGAGCACTAAAGTGGAATGCTACAAATCTAACAACTTTGGACACATGGCCAAATATTGTAGAATGACATTCCCTCCTTCAGAACCACAACAAAACAACAACAGTCACAGACAAGAACCTCAAAAAAGGACACGGATAAGAAAACATAATCAATATAGCAATGAAGAATGCACACTTGCTCTACAAGCTAAGTAGAAGAAACATGTTTGGTATGTTGACAATGGCTATTAAAAACACATGAGAGGTGATAGAGACAGGTTTCTTACATTAAGAAAGGAAAAAGATGGATTAGTCTCCTTCGAAAATGATGATTCAACTAAAATCATTGGAAAAGGCACAACTAGAATTGAGAACAAGAATACCAAGGCAAAAAATGTTCTACTAGTAGAATATATGAAACATAATCTTCTAAGTGTGATTCAAATGTGTGACCAAGGTCATAAAGTTACTTTCGATTCACAAAAGTGCGAGATAAGAAAAGAAGGTTTAGGAAAATTATTTGCAACAACTGTGGGAACTTCAAGCAACATATATGTATTAAGTGAAATTGGAAATGAAAAGTGTTGCCTAGGAAAGGAAAATGAAAGTTGGCTATGGCACAGAAGAATGGGTCACATACATTTTGATAACGTTGTCAAAGTCAACAAAAGGGAAGCATATAGAGAAATGTCCTAGATCACAAAACCAACCAACACTTTATGCAAGCATTGTCAACAAGGAAAGAAAACAAAGATCAGGTTTAAATCAAAAGAATATTCAATGATAAGACCACTAGAAATTGTGCATACTAATCTAGTTGGACAAACTACAACAAAGGGTTTAAAAGGAGATAAATACTTTATGTTATTAGTTGATGATTATACAAGAATGACTGCAGTTTACTTTCTCAGGAATAAGTGAGAAGCTTTTGAAAACTTCAAGGTCTACAAGGAAACGATTGAAAATGGATTCAAAAATCAAATGTTTGAGATCTGATAATGGAGGAGAGTTCACTTCAAATGAATTTATGGACTACTGCAACAAACATGGAATAAAAAGGCAATTCTCTGTTGCTAGGACACCTCAACAGAATGGAGTTGTTGAAATAAAGAACAAGACAATACATGAAATGGCTCGAACAATGCTAATGGATTCCAAATTGACAGATATCTTTTGGACTCAAGCAGTGAATACAACAATTCACATTCAAAACAAAGTAATTCTCAAAAACAACACTGACAAAAATCCCTATGAGCTATGGAAAGGAAGACCAACAAATGTGAAGCACTTCAGAGTTTTTGGAAGCAAATGCTACATCAAAAGAGAAGATGACAGAATGGGAAAGTTTGACTCTCATGTGGAAAAATGAGTACTTGTTGGTTACTCAATTACAAGGAAAGTATACAAGTGTTACAGCCTGAGATTGAACAAAGTTGTGGAAAGCATCAACATAAAAATTGATGAAACATGTAGACAAGAATTAAAGGAAGAAGAAAATGAATCAATGGAACAAATTTACGAAGAAGAAGCAAAAGATGAAAAATAAGTAGAAGGGGAAGATGAAGAGGATTCGACAAAAGCAGAAGAGTAAGTTCAACAAGTTCCTCCAAAGACACCTAGAAAACGAGTACAGAAGAATCATCCTTCAGATCGGATTATCAGAAACAAATATGCATGAGTTGATACTAGAAGAAGAATCCGTTCACTAGAACAAACACACCTAACACTCTCATATACGATTGAACCAACCTGTTTTGAAGAGGCTAGCAAGGATGAATTTTGGAATAAGGCCATGGATGAAGAATTGGATCAAATAGAGAAAAATGACACTTGGGAATTGGTTCCAAGACCAAAGGATAAGAATGTGATCGACACAAAGTGGGCATACATGAATAAATTGAATGAATATGGACATGTTACAAGGAACAAAGCTAGGTTGGTATGTAAAGGATATGCATAGGTTGAAGGAATCAACTTTGAAGAGACATTTTCCCCAGTTGGCAGAATGGAAGAAATCCGATTTCTTTTAGCTTATGCATGCTCCAAAAATAAAGTGTATCAAATGGACGTAAAATTAGCTTTTCTAAATGGGGAACTTGAAGAAAAAGTCTACATTGAACAACTAGAAAGATTTCAGTTGTCAGAGAACGCATATTATGTGTGTAAATTAAAGAAGGCCTTGTATGGTCTAAAACAGGCTCCTAAAGCATGGTACTCTAGATTGGATAAATATATACAACAGGCAGGGTTCAGAAAAGGAAGTGCAGACAATAACCTCTACATCAAGGTAACTCAAGACAACATTTTATTAATTGAAGTTTATGTTGATGATATTATTTTTGGAAGTATTGATGATAGGTTAAGACAAAAGTTTGCAAAGGACATGCTGAATAAATTTGAAATGTCATTACTTGGAGAACTGTCCTTCTTTCTGGGTCTTCATATACGTCAAAGCAACCAAGGAATTTTTATTTTTGAAACCAAGTATATCGGAGAAATGCTAAAGAGGTTCATAATGGAAGATTGCAAGCCAATTATCACTCCCATGCAAACCAATTGCAAGTTGAGCAAAGATGATGATTCAAAGTCTACATATCAGAGGCAATACAGGTCAATGATTGGTATCCTACTATATGTGACGACATCTAGACCAAATGTAATGCAGGCAGTTGGATAGGTGGAATGATTGCAAGCAACAACAAAGGAATCACATGTATTAGTAGTGAAGAGGATTTTCAGATATCTCAAAAGAACATAAGAGTTTGGATTATTGTATCCAAAAGGAAAGAATCTATCACTTATTGCCTACATAGGTTCATATTGGCCAGGTTTCATTGATGACTAACGAAGCACCAGTCGAGCATAGTTCTACTTGGGTGAGTGTTTAGTATCATGGCTAAGAAAGAAACAATCATCAATATCTTTATCTACATCTAAGGCAAAGTATATTGCAACAACAACATGTTGTACATAGGTTCTATGGATGAAACAAAATTTGATAGATTATATTCCAATCTATTGTGATAATACAAGTGCCATCAATATCTTAAAGAAATCAATGATGCACTCCAAGGCGAAGCACATTCCAATCAAGTATCACTTTCTACGAGAACAAGTTGCAAAAAATAACACCAGAGTTGAATATGTGGGCACAAAAGAACAAGTGGCAGAAATCTTTACAAAACTGCTTCCATGGGAAGCCTTTGAGTATCTTCGTCAGAGGATTATTTAAATAATAAAGTGAAGTGACAAAGTCAAATATTATTATTTAAATAATAAAGTGAAGTGACAAAGTCAAGGAGGATTATTTAAATAATAAAGTAAATAGAGAACTTTCTATTTATGGAAAGTGGTTATAAGAAGGTTAACCCTAAAATGAGGAAAATGGGTTAAGTGGTCAAGTGGCTATTGGATACATGGACACATGGAAAATTGGGCAAAGTTGGACATAGGTGACTATGTGGACAAAGTGGCTATGTGGATAAAGTGGCCAAGAAGATGCTTATAAGGAAGCTACTTGGAGAGTATAAATAAGAGGCAAGGCTCTCTCATTTTAGTTACACTTGAGCATATTGAATATCTACAGGTGAATGAGGTAAATGAAGTTTATCTAAGCCAAATTTAACAGGGAAGGTGAAGTAAAGAAGGCCGAAGTTCAAGGGAGGATAAATTCTTTTGATGATGGTTTCTAAGATATGTTATTTATGGGTCATCTCACCATTTTCGCAATAATTTTTTTTATAGAATGATTCAAACTGAGAAATTGGGATTCCATTGATAAAACATATCCAAGTAGCTGTGGTACAAATTTAAACTCGTGGGTCTTTGTATTTTTGGAGTTACACTCCGTGGAAAATAGGGTTTGTGGCTAGTCCTGAAACTAGTCTAAAACATGTTTTTCGGGCAAAAAAGTCATAACTTCTTCATAACAGATCCAAATTCAGTAAGATAAAATGTGTTGGTTAGAGTAAATTCTATAGTATTATGTCTAAAATTTTCATATCCATACAACAAATATTCTGTGCAAGGCACGCTCTAAAAGTTCGCTCTCTAGAATAAGCCAGAATTCAACAAGGTATGCCAATTTTGCTATAACTCCTTTTCTGAGAGGTTCCAAGTAGTGACACCTGGAGATATTGCATAAAACACACTGAAGAACATTGTGTACAATTTTTCAGATATTTATTCATTACAGGTACATAGTTATGATTATTTCAAGTTAAGGTTGTTGACTAATCCAAAACTAGTCATGTGAGACTAAAGTAAAGTTTGATGAAAATGATAGTATCTTGTTGTTAAATTTAAGGAAGGTTTGCAGGTTGAGGTACAGGTTGGTGCATGGTTGATGAAATTGTTTATGGTACATGTTGATTATAGGTTGAAGTACAAGTTGATGCATGGTTCAAGTTATTGGTATAGGTTGTTTGGTGCAGGTTGATTTGTACATGTTTACAATAGTATATCTCATAGTGATAGTGTGACAGTGGTTCCATCATTCTACTTATATGTCAGGGTGGTTGGATGGGGCAAGGACATGTGGTTGTAGCCACCTTCTAGTTGTAGCCGAAGAACATAGGGGGTTGTATCCTCCTTCTGGTTGTAGCGAGAGAATTGGGGAGTTAGAGCTTCCCTTAGGTTGTAGCCTGAGAAACTAGGGGGATCCTCCTTCCAGTTGCAGATGGAAAGCAAAGGAAGTTGGTGCTTCCAATGAATGTAATTCTTCAAGACATATAAGAAAAATCATTCAGTGGTTTTCTCCCGCTTTGGGTTTCCACATAAAAACACTGGTGTACTGTGTATGTGTATGATTGCTCATTTGTTCATTTTTTATATACTATGAAAATATTGGATGATAATGCTACATTTATATAACACTTGCATTATATGGTTAAACGGTATTAGATTTCTCTTTTATTGATTCACCCCCCCTCTTAGTAATCCAACACTTAGGGGGTCTTATCCTTGACAGATCTATGGGGAGATATATTTTGGATGTAGGTTGCACAATTAAGTGTTTCGGCCCATAATCTCCGTGGAAGTGAATTTGCATGTAGCATGTAAGATGCCATCTCTTTTAGAGATCTGTTTTTCTGTACAACAACTCCGCTTTTCTATGGAGTATAGGGAACTATGTGCTGCAACTGAATCCCTTCCTCATGACAAAGATTCTAGATCTCATGGTTGACATGATCTCCCCCATTATCAGTTCAGAGGACTTTGGTTTTATTTCCTAATTGTGTCTCAACCAGGGCTTTGAAATCTTTGAGGTGTTGAAAGACCTATGATTTTTTCCCGAGAAAGAAAATCCATGTGAAGCGTGAGAAATCATCAACAAAAATGAGTATGTATATTGCTTTGATAATTTATGGATGCGGAAAAGGGCCCATGAGGTCACTATGGATCAGATATAAAGGATAGGAATCTCTTTGCATCTTTTCTTTGTCAAATTTCTCTTGAGGGTATTTTCCAAGAACACATCCCTCACAGATTCCTTTGGAGAAATGGATGTCTGATAGACCATCAACCAATCCTTTCTTGCTAAGCTATTGCATATATCTGAAATTTAAATGCCCAAACCTTTCATGCCATATCCTACTTCTTTCATCAACATGGGTAAGCAGTAAAGCAAAATTTGGTTCAATAAATTCAAAAAATTTATACAATCTAGATTGATTATTTACATCACCGGTAGCAACCCTGGAATTGGTTTGCATGCCATAGATGTCCATTGCATCATGCTTGAATATGAATTTATTTCTAGTGTCAAAATTTGTCATCTGATACATAGAGAGAAGATTGACATAAATGTTGGGAACGTTCAACACATTCTCGAATCTTTCATTGGTGAGTTCAATCCTTTCTTTGCCTCTGACCTTTACTGGAGAGTTGTTCCCCATAAGAATAGGAGAACCTTTGCATGCATCCAATGATAATAGATTTCTTTTATGGCAGCCATGTGATGTGATGCTCCTGAATCTACGATCCAAGCATCATGAGAGAAGTTGATGGAAATCAAAGCATGGCTAGAATTGCTTTTCATGGGATTCTGATCTTCTGACTTCTTCTTCTTGGCACCCTCAGGGATGCAATATCCAAGGTTATTTTGCTGAAGTATTTGAGTCATTAGATCTATTTTTTTCTACATGCATGAGGATTCTGGATGGAATCCTTTATCGCAGTATGTGCATTTCTCTCATTTCTTTCCCTTTCCACCTTTGGATCTGGAGGTATCATTGAAGGGTTTTGAGTACCCTTCCTTCTTCGTATTTGCACGAGATTTCATTTTGTCTTTATATTTAGATTTATGATATTGATGACTACTTCCATCTTGCACAGTGAGTTAATGTGCCTTTGGGCCTTTGATTTTCCCATGTTGATGAGCTTGGTCTTCTCTTGTGTGATGGATTCAATAAATTACTCAAGAGAATGGATCTTCTAGGTGGCTCCAGAGGTGAATTTTACTGAATGGAATGTGGATACAAACACTGAGAAATCAGGACCAAGTTTGGAGAGAATGGTGAGAACCATTTGTTTCTCCTCCTTAGGTTTATCAACCTCGCAAGCCTTGAGTTGCGACAATAAATCCTTAAATTTTGTAAAGAAATCTTGGAGATTTTCGAAGCTTTTTGGATCCAATGTGAGAAATTCCACCTCAATAATGTGTCCCCTCATATCATCCTATTTTCAAAAGAGCCCTTCCATGGTGGTCCAGGCTTTAATGGGGGTTTTACAGGAAGATATGTGAAAAAGGAGATTGGGAGAAATGAGACTGAAAATTGTTCTGAATGCTTCATCCATTTGATTTAGATACTTGGATTTTTCTATGGATGATGTTGGTTATGTTTCCATGTTCATGGTTAACCTATACAATCCTCTTCTTTGAATATGCATGATTATCCTCTCCTTCCATGCAAAGTAATTGTAAGGTGTAAGAATGAATTCTTTTGGGAATTCCATTTTTCTGCTGTCTTTTGTTTAGAAGTGTGTCGGCTATGATACCATGTAAATGTGTTGAACCTGCACAAAATATATCTATCTAGAAAATAACACACACATTTGTAGAGAGAAATTGAGAAAGAAGAAGCAAGATAGAAAGAATGGAAGAATTCTCATTAACTGAATGAATAATTGATAATTTACACATGAAATACTCTGTATAACTCATCCAATACGCACTGGAGGAGAATCCAATGTGCACTGGAGGAGAATCCAATGCGCCATAGTGGTGGTCTAGAGTGATATAGACACACACCAATAGTTACGAGAGTAAACTGCTACCTAGTCTAGTCTCTCGAGTAGTTACGAGAGTGAATTGCCACCTAGCTGAGTTAACTAGTCTATCAGTCTTCAGTTAACTAACTGAAACATAGTGAAGTGATGAGGAGATCAAGGAATCATGGATAATGCAATAGTTTGGTGATGATCCCAAGGAAAATGCACATTAGCAAGTGATGATCCCAATGTTGCATGGTGGCAATACCAATGTAGCATATAAACTCCACTCAATTAATCAAACTGAAGTGAAAACTGAAGAGAATATTCTCCCTAGAGGAACATTCTTCCTAAAATATAGGAGACTAAATAATGACTAATAAACAAGGAAAAACCTTAGGTAAAAGAAATCCTAGGTGTGTTTCAAGTAACTCCAACATTTATGTTGTTCAAAGATCAAGGGATTTTGTGTTTGGATGGAAAATGAGATCCATAGTCCAAATTTCATGAGTTGGTCATCACCTCAACAATTTGTAGTCATTTATTAGATGTTACCTAGTCCTTCATTTGTGGACTA
>JASDQU010680292.1:3996-23322 GCA_032191745.1 Picea mariana | reverse complement strand
TACTATGGTACAAGTGTTCTTGCACAACTCAGACTATTTACACAGACGATTGATCATTTCTATAGAGTTTCAACTAAATTCCATTCACCAATCCTCCCAAGACTTCCCCGTCCAACGTTTCCAACTGCACAACACCTGCCTTTGTCACTTTCTTAATCACATATGGTCCTAACCAATGCATCATAAACTTCCCTGGGTGTTGCATGAACTTGTTGTCGTATAAAAATACTAAGTCTCCCACTTGGAATCTTTTCTGCTTGATATGTCTATCGTGACATGCTTTCTCTTGTTCCTTCTGAACTTGCCGATGGAATCCCGTGACAAATCAGTCTTCTTCAAGATGTAGAACTATGAAAATATTTCTTCTCCTACGCTATAATATGATAGATCAATGATTACTACAACACACATACTAGGTACAATAAACTCCATTAGCATTACTACTTCTTTCCCATAGACCAACCTAAAAGGTGTTTGTCCTGCCAATTTTTTGCTTGTAGTCCTATATGCCCATAGTAATCCAAAAAATATTAAGTACCAATCATATCTCCCTACATTGCAGATCTTTGTCAGCACAGTCTCTAAAATTTAATTAAAATCTTCTACTGTCTTATTTTCCTGAAGGTGATATGGTGTACTCCTTTGATGATGAATTTGAAATTCCTCAGTCAATGTCACAATTCTCTTATTCAAGAAGTGTGTCCCTTTATCACTCAATAAAATGTGTAGGAATCCAAATTGTGTAATGCCATTCTCAAATAGAAATCATGCGGAAGTCTCTGTGGTACAGTATGTAAGTGGTGATGCTTCTGCCCATCTGGTCAAATACTCTGTTGCAATGATTATATACCTATCTCTTGATCTATTGGATGGTGGATTGATTGGTCCAACAAAGTCCGTTTCCCATTTATCAAACACTTGCAACATAACTTGTGGATTCACAGGCATCTCATCCCTTCTGGATGACTTTCACACCCTTTGAAAAACATTGCATGCCTAAAAATATTCTTTCGCATCATTTTGAAGTGTGGGCCACCATATCCCTGTGCACAAAATCTTCTGCATGATCACTTTACTTGCATAGTGTCCTCCTACAATCCCTTCCCATGATTCTGAGAGTATTATTGACCTTTTATTCTCTAACACACATCTTCTTAATATTCCATCTACACCTAACTTGTATAATTTTCCTACAATTAGTTGGTAGTCCGCTACTTTAACCACTAACTATTTCTTCTGCGCAACTGCCATGTTTGATGGGGCCATTCATGTACTTAAAAACTGCATAATATATGTGAAGTAATCATCCACCATCTTGAGTAAAAATAAGTGCGCATCCAACAAGCTGTCATCTAGATTCCCCACATCTTCTCCTAATATTATGCACAATAAGTGATTTGGTCCTTCATTCAACTTCCTTGGTTTTACAACAACCTAAAAATCATATTCCTGGAATAACAAAAACTATTTGCATATTATCCCCCCAACAATGGCTTGTTTACTAAGTATCTTAGAGAAAAATGGTCTGTATACATATTAAAATGTAAACCCAACAAATAATTCCTAAACTTTTGCATCACATACACCATTGCCAACCCTTCTCATTATGTTGTAGTATAATTATTTTCTACTGTTGACAACTTCTTTCTTGCAAATGCAATTGTATGGTCCATGTCTCCTTATCCTGGATGAGATAATACTGCTCCTAAGGATATGGATGACACAGTATTATTAAAATTCCTTTCCCCAATCTGGAAATCTCAAAATTGGTGTAGTCACTAATTTCTTCTTCAAGGTGTGCAAAACTTTTTTGACAGTCCTCATTCCACTGGAACTTAGCTCCCTTCGTCAACAACTTTTCCATAGGTGTTGTAATCTGCGCATAACCCTTAATGAACTTCCTGTAGTATCCTATCTGACCCAGGGTTTTCCTCAACTGTTTGACTGATGTAGGTGGTTGTAAGTCCAAAATCATTGCAATCTTGGCAGGATCCATTAATAAGCCCTACTTACATGCCACATGACCCAACAAAATTCCAAAAGGTGCTCATAAAATACATTTCTTCAAATTTAAGGAAATCTAACATTGTATACATCTATACAACATCAATATTAGTACTTCTATGTGATCCTTCAAAAGAATAAACACATTTCAATCATCTGAATACACTTCCAGGAACTTATGATAAATTCCTTAAAGGCTGCGAGAACTACTCTTGAAAAAAATATAGGTGCATTTTTCAGCCCAAAAGGAATCACTGTGTATTGGTAGCTTCACCATTCTATTGTAAAGGTAGGCTTGTGTCTATCTTCCCGTGCAATCTTGATTTGGTGATATCCTAAGAAGTCATCTATGAAAGAGTAGGCCTCCTGTCCTCCTATATTTTCTAGCACTTCATAGATGAAAGGTGTCGGAAATGGATCATGCAAATATGTGTCATTTAGCTTCCTTAGGTCTACAGATATCCTGATTCCCCCTGTTTTCTTATCCTACACCACCTTTGGACTTATCCATTATATTTCCTCAACTGGTTCAATGATACATGCTTCTAGCATGTGATCTATCTCTGCCTTTACCTTCTCTTTATACTTCATATTGAGCCTGTATGTAGGGTCTCTATCTTACCATCTTAGGACTTGGTTTCAAAGGGATATTCATTTCTCCTAACTCACTAGCTATCCCCTTAATCTCCAAGAATGTTGTTGGGAATAGATCCTGATACATGCGTAGTAAATATGCAATCTTCTCCACCGTTTCATCATTCCATTAATAGCCTATCTGTGAAAACTTTGGGTTTTCTTTAATTCCAATATTCACCTTTCATGTCTTCAATGACTATTCATACACAACAGATTCAAGATTTGGTCCTTCTACTGCACGTTCCCCCTTTTTTTTAGGTACTTGTATATTTCTGGGATCTTCCTCATCCTGATCTTCTTTATTATCATTATAACATTATAGTAATTCATGAATAGTCATAGAAGCTCTATGCGCACTACATATAGGTACTACCTCCATCAACCCTTCTTCTAAAAATATGTTGGTTCTGATGGCCTACAAAGCTGCCTCCAGTAATGGATATTCATGTTCAAAAGTAAAGGTTACCTTAACCCTTTGAGTTATCTTCTCCCAGTTCATTATTTCTCTGTGCATCTCTAGTTCCAGGTACCAATTCTTGGGAATTTTATCCAATGTATCTATAAATTTGTGCATCCATTCCTTCCTCAGTATCGACCTCCATATGTTTCCATAGTGCTCAATATGATCTGTTGGATCACCTTCCCCTGTATACTTCTGCACAATATAATCCACCTTGGGACCAAATCTAACTTGCATCAATATTCTACACTGCTGCTAGTCTTCTATTTCTTCTTTGTGTGTATCCCACCATATAGTTGGAGTGGATTTTAAGACAATATATAATGCCAGCAGTCTTTGTTTCTCAAGTATATGCAACTCAAACACCTGTACAAAACTTTCTATGTCTGTCAACCCATCATACTTAGGTGGATCACATAACTCCTTCCCAATCCAACGCAATGCTCGAATGATGTGCGCACATTGTCTTGTGGAAACTTCATGCATCCTATGTTGCTAGTGTTCTATAACTTCCTTCGAGTCCGACACACATGAGATAATGCTTATCCAACTTAGGGACCCATATGCGATGGGTTTAACGTAGTCATCCATTCACGCGGTCATATTTTACAGGTTGTCAATTTCATTCCCTTTTTTCATCTCTATGTACCTCTTTCCTTATGTCGGATCCAACGACGCAGTAACCTTCAATTCTCCTACTTCGAAGATCATTTACCTCTTCTTCAGATTAATCATTTCATTATTGTCAAAGGCCCATTCTAACCCCATTCATATTGGATATAGCTGACTATCATCTACTATCTCAATGACTTGAAAATCTGTGATGCTACGTACCCCATCTATGTTCATAGGAACCCTTGTCAATCGACCAATTGGTACTATCTTGTGTTGGTTTGCCAATCTTAAGTGGACTGGAGACCAAATTAACTTGGGTTTCATCTTTCATCTTTCATCCATTCTTTGGTAACACATTTACATCAGAACCCAAGTTGATTTCATCTTTCATCAATTCTAAACAAATTTTCAGGAATTCTTTTAAGGTACTTACCTTCTCAAATGATCTTTCTGGAATAGTGTGATCATAAGTCAGAGGCATTTCAACCATAAGAGGCACATATGAGGTTGATGTTATCCAATCTGGTCCCATTATCTCCTTTCTTGTCTACTTGTATGTCTCTTTTTCTTCCTGTGGGTCAAGCATCGGTATAGGCTCCGTTGATTTATTCACCCATTGCTCCACCTTTATCCCCCCGTTTGTTGTGTCGACCCTTGTTATTGATCCTCTGCATGTGACAACTTCTATTTTGGGTCCTTTTCGACGTATCTTTGGTGATATCTTTTGGATGTTTTAATTCGGGTTCAAATTTTGATTCCCTCTTTCCTTCCATTTCGCAAGTTGTTGTTGACAATCTTCCATCGCATGATCCAATGCTATACAATACATGTAGGTTGTACAAGGATTTGGGAATTCCTAAGATAAGTGCCTCAATTGATTAGAATTGTAACATTTTATTGGTCCTCTACCTCCTCTGCCAAAATTTCCTCTTCCTAGACCTCTGCCAAATCCTCCTTGGTTTCCTTAATTAAATGATCTTTGATTGTTATACTATGGACCTCCTCTTTCTATCGCAACATTCTCCTTCATGATTCTATACATATTTGAAAAACGCTCTCTCATCAAATCGAATGCAGGACAATCCTTCTCTTTGTTCCCTACTGATTTGCAAAACGTATAGATTAAAATTCTTGGCATACTTTGGTACTTCTACAACAATGTACACTCTATCGTGATTTCCCCATTTCTTGCATATTTCATAGTATCCTCCTCTTGGTAATGGATTCAATGCTCCAATTTCCAAATACTGCATGAACGTGGGGAATTCATCCGTATGGTGGAATTCAATTATACACTTGGTACACCAGACTTGTTCCATCTTCTCCTTCCCTTTTGTAATATTTTCTAATTGAATGGTCAAGGAAACAAACTATGTATGGACTTGCACCATCCCCCCACCATCTCTCATAGGAGATGCTTCCAGCTTCATTGTTATCTCCAAATATTTAGGCTACGATGTAACCTTCTGTTGCATCAATGGGCCATGAATATGTGAAAATAGTCCCACAATAAACCGTTCTTTGTGTTTCTAATAGAGAATTTAGAATGTTAACCTACTCACCACATCCTTGAATATCTGATCAATGCCCCATATTGATTCAGTCTATACCTGTTTGATTTCCTTCAACTCTGTAATGAACTGCGACTCAGATTTTGGCTTCTTGAACTCTTTCAACAATGCTTGTGTATTTTTTTCTAAATTTCTCGCTTGGACTGTAGGTGTAGTAGTCTACAACTTCATATACCATACTAGTGCGCAACCTCTAAATGGTGTTTCCAATTGTGCAATATTCACAGCCTCGTCTTGGACATTCTTCGCAGCCCAAATTGTCTCACATACAAATATATGTTGTTCGGGGTCCTCCTTCGAACTCCTTCGAACTTGAGCAATCTCAATGTGTTGTCTAACCCTTACATGTTAGTTTTCATAGTACCTCCCCTTGGTGATGCTGGATGAATTTGAATCATCGTACTTCTTCCACTACTATGAGCCGACACATTTCTCCCACTACCTTGACTGGTATTATTTTGGCTTCCTCTGCTGGCTATAAGTGATTTTGACAAATCCAAAACTGTTACTTCAGATCTTGGTGATGCACATGGGGTCGTGGATTCGACGTAGGATCCATATTGAATAGGGATTATCGGTTCTTCTATTATAGGATAGAACTGAGACTCTTCTTCCTCTTCTTCTATGCATGGTACCTCTACAATTTGGACTACTGTGAAAGGTCCTCTCCACTCATACTCGCTACACATATCTCCTTTCCTAGCCCCATTCTTCAACCTCTTGTACCTTCCTCCACTGTGAAGTACTAAAAACTCATATTCTCCTTCTGAGATACCGTGTTTGTCTCTCTGCATCCTCAGTCCCTCCTTTTCTTATTGATCTTTTCCTTCAAACCTTCCTACCTTCAGACTATTCCCTGGTCAGCCCCCAGTTCCCCTATGTGCATGAATCCCCTTAGAAATCAAATTCCATTGTCATCACACATATATCACACAACAACATATTTATCCAGATACCCAATGATTTCATAAAACTTCCACATGGACCCTTAAATAAATCCCTTTCTGTGACACTATATGACTGAGTACAATCTATTGCAATTTCCGTGATATAACCCACCAATATGTTGTTCAACCAAAAATAAACTGTGCGGGAAGTCTTATTACTTACAAAATTCAATTGTCTTACTAACTCAGGAGTCTAGTTCCTTGGCACAATTTTTCGGTATCTTCTAGTATTCTCCACTAACCTTTCCAACCATTTAGACAAAAGAATTGCAAATTCACCAAAGAAAATCTCATGTAGCTCTATGTACACATACCTTTGCATCCATTGTTCATTGCTCATCCAAGGGTTTCTATTCTCTTTTTGGGTGAATTCTCATTCCTTCTCTTCTATCCATTCAATGATCTCTTTCTTAGTCGGCCTCCAAAACATTCCCTCAACTACAGATTTCAGGTCCCAACAATGGAACCATTTGTTGGCACATAGTTGTAAGACCCTAGGTTCAAGTTACCTAACCAAAAAAACCCTTCAAATACCGGTCCTTTCGGAAACACCTACATACAGGCAAAGTCTCACCCAATTTATCTACTAGGACTGCAGGAACCAAGTTTCTGCAGGTATGAGGGGATGTGATGCCATCAACATGTTCTTTATTACTTATTTACCCTATGTGCAATATTCTGTGTTTATTTTTCCTTCAGTAATTAGTAAACTACTTTATACAATACCTTTAGGATGCAGATAAAAACATAAACTATTCACCATAACATTTGTAACTATTGCACATCAATCACATAATAAACATATCTACCTTAACATGTATACACATATTATCCATAAGCAATGACATTAACACAACACATAGAGACACAAAATTTAACGTGGTTCACCCAATCCTTGGGCTACGTCCACAATGATTGGATTCCCTATTATTCTTTCTGCAATCATCTCATGCTTGTGCACTTCACTACAATGAATACATAGCAAAATTAATCCCCATCCCACCTAGATGTTCTATAATGCAATCCTCTCTCTCTGCAAACTCTCCCTAAACCCTCAGACATAGTCTCTCTCTTTTTCTTAGTCTATTCTCTCTCAACATTAGTCCATCATCAATCGACAACCAACAATTAACAACAACCAATGATGACCAACTCATATTCTTCCCGACCCATTGTATGTTTATACATGGAATTTAGGGTTCAAAACCCTATTTGTTTATCCCAAAAATCGTATGACAACTCATTATGACTCATTACAATTCATGTTGACTCATTGTTCAGGTGTGCTTTTCCTTCTTTTGCGTCTGTATGTTTCTTTTTCATTTCAGACTGTTCTTCTTCCTGGTTTTGTGAGTATCTCTTCTTTTGCATACCCAACTATCGTCCTTCCTTTTTTCCCACTTTATCTCCTTCCTTTATTCTCTTTATCTTCTTATTTATTTTCTTCTTCTATATTCTTATTTGCTGCCAAGTATGATTTTACTGCGTACTTCAATCCTGAATGCGCCTTTATTATGAACTTTGATCCCACCTTCTCTTCTTTCCTTTGCTACTACACATCTCCTCCATACTTAGGATTTTTCTCAAAACTGCATCCAAAATGCATGTCCAACAATATACTCAAACATTTCATGGATATCAAGAGATACAATTTTGAATTCAGGAAGGAAATCTACCCTCGGATATGGAAACATGACCAAACACATCCCATTTTACTCTCTATTGTGTATTTGAAGGAGGGTTATTAAATTTTTTTGTTCTTGATCCCAACTCACAAAAGATTCAATTAGAAGATGATTATAAAGCTTCCCATATGACATACAAATTAGATAATATCCATGTTATTGACAAAATTGATATATGCAGGTAGATATGAGAGATGGTTTTCAGTGATATCTTAAAAACTACCACTAGTAAGTATAAGTTAGAGACACTGGTTAAGAAAGTTGAGAAGCAATTGAAACAAGAAAAATGGTCAAATAAGGAAAAGTAACTTAAAATAAATGAGCTACAAGAATAGATCATTGCTCTAGGTGCAAACCCAAATGACCATGAACTAGTTAAATCTGTTATGAAGGAAAATGATGTAGATATACAAGTGCTGAAAGAAAAGAATAATATTCCATCCATAAAACATGTATAAACCAAGGAGCTTATGGTAGTTAAACAATAAAAATAAAAAATGGTCGAGCATGTGATGAAATTGAATGACAAGGGCATCTAGTATAAAGCCTTGCTTGAGAAATTGGAAAAAGAGAAACAAGAAGTCACAACAGTAAAACCTCCTCCATCATATCAAGTGGCATAAGAGGTAACACCAGAAGATGCATCATAAGAGTTGGATAAAACTCTATCACAATTAAATTTTAAGTAGGTATAAGTAGTGTTATCACTTTGTAATTTCCAGAGGTTGTAGAAGAAAAGACAGAGGTAACAACAAAACCACTTTGGAAGCTGGGATCTAGGTCTGCCAGCTTCAGAGAGGTATCTCTCTATAGGATTTAGATTTGTTTGGTTAAAATATTAGGCTAGTTATGACCGTTTCGGATTTGTTTGTTTGTTTGAAATTTTTGGCTGATTGAATGCTTAAATTTCCATTGGGCTATGGGGTTTTTCTTTTAGAACAAGGATTCGTTTTAGATTTTATAAATATTCTTCACATGACAAGGTAGTAAAACTGTTTGGATCTAGTAAAATTATATGAAGTGAAAGGGAAAAAAAAGAGAGGAGATCCCACCAAGAAAAAGAGCAGTTAAGAATTCTTTTACTTAATTTCAGTTGAAAAACATGAAAATCAATGAAAAACCAGAAACAAAGTATACTGAGATAAATTATGTTCTTTAACCTTCTTTGAATAATTATAATTGGGAACACATAAAATGATTACAGAGAATGAAAATCATAAACAAAGAGAGATGTACATCACCAGCAATCTAACACAAGAATCCTGTGAAAGAGTCTTTTTTATTACTGGTCGATTCCTCTTGAATGGTACACAATAGCTTTCTTGGATGCAAAAATCAACCTTCAATACTTCGAAAGGAGAAGTACTTATACAATTATTTACATAATATCCTATCATAAATGATCATGATATTTTGGAGGGATATATAAACTAATTGAATCTCTAATTACAAAAAATTAGGAATATTGGAATGGGTCATATGACCAAGTGAAGATCAAAGGAAACTTCATTTGTTTCAAAAGGATGTATGCTTATCCACCTGCTGCTCTACTGTTGCAAATGAAAGGCCCAATCTGAGTTTTGATTCTAAATTGGGATTTCTTCTTGGCTGCTACAAAATGAATTTCATCTGAATTTATCATTTTCCTTATATACTCCAATGAAAAAATCCTCATTGGGAGGTATTTAGGCAATTTGTATGGTGGAAGCTCACATCCATACACCCTGATCTCTGTATAGTTCTGGTATAAATACCAATCACCTATCTTGGCCTTATCAGATAGGTGAAAAACCTTATGAATTTCTTCACTAATCCTGGGTTCTGTGCTGCTACTCAACAAACAAGTAGCTGGATGGATGGATTGGTCAATGAAATCCTTGAAGCTATATTCTGTTGAGTTCTTTCTCACTAATGAGGTCCAGAATATGACTGATTGTGGGATTCCTTACTCATTTAAATTCTGAAGTGCAAAAGGAAATCTATCTACTTGATAAAATAGGAACATATAGACCAACATGGATGAATATTTGAACATCCCTTCAGTTGGAAACTTAAGGAATTTCTCATGAATGCTATCATCCAGGAATTGATTGAAATTGAAATTCACAAAAACTTTTTATTCTGTAGAAAATATGGACAAAAAACCTAAAATAGGTTCATCTACCCATTCATCAAAATAATAACCTAACAGACATGATATCATGGATATAATCTGGTTTGTTTTCATTGTAAAAATG
This sequence comes from Picea mariana, assembly GCA_032191745.1. NCBI lineage: Eukaryota > Viridiplantae > Streptophyta > Pinopsida > Pinales > Pinaceae > Picea > Picea mariana. The sequence goes on along the minus strand of JASDQU010680292.1, from coordinate 13,167 downwards.
GAAGAGGGGTATGGAGGATTTTTCTTGGTAAATTGGGCATCTTCAGGGAGGAAAATCTAAAAAATTTGGGCTCTCTGGGGAAAGGTTAATTTATGGTATAGGTCATTTAGGGTTTTGATAGAGAACAGGGTGGTTGATTCACTTTGGGGGATCTGTAGCATTTGGTCAATTGTCTCAGGGGTAATTGTGAACATGATTTCACTAGTGGGAGAAGCAATGTCTCTTTGGCCTGGTAGATAATTGGCTTGGCATCTGAGGAAAAATTTAGGGAAAGGATAAGTTTGAAGAAACATGTAAAGGGGAAAATTTGACTCCCAGAGTCTAATTTCATCGCTCTGGCCAAGGAAAATTTCTTTCAGCTAGGAGTGCAACTTGAACAAATCAAATTCGCACCTCGGCTCTGTGACCTTGTAGTCTCTTTTTTCCAGAGGAATATGGTCCAGTTCAATGGGAGGGGGAATCATTGGGTTTTCATAGGTATCGACATGCTTGACCTTGGGAGTCGTAATTGGAAGAATCAATAGTAAAAGGATGGTGATTCTATAATTACTGGAAGAAAGTTCGCATGTTGACGGTGAGAGGTGGCGGTGGTAGTTTGACAACTTAGCTCGATGCGATCTTCAGGGGGTCTTACTCAACAAACAATGTAACGGGATGAAAACAAGAGGTTTTTAGATGCACAGTGATATTCGTTATGGCATGAGACCGTTACATGACAACTAACGGTCACAGGGAGGATTTTAATTGGATAACAGGTATAAAGTGTGGGACAAGTGTCATGTAGGGAGAGGGTAGTAGAGGTGGGGAAGATGATTTATATAAGGACTAGGTTGAGCGGATTTCAAGGGAGGGGGGGCAGCGATATACGAAAATAGGAGGGGGGGGGGTGCAAAACACTGAGGACGCGCCACATTATGTGGGACTGGAGCAGGGAAAACCAATTTTCGGACCCCCCCTTTGTCGATAAAGGTAGGTAGGTTGCGAGGGCTGAAAGTGATTGAGGGTCATCGATCGGGTACATGATGGTGCCACCGATGAGGATCTGCACAAAACTTATGCGCTACAAGAAAAAATGTCTTTTCAACTTTCGAACTTTGGATAAAATACATATGTCATAAGACTAAAGTTAACTTTTGAAATCTTTGCATTCTAATTTCTTTTCCTTATGCTAAACTAACCTATTTTCAACACTTTAGGGTGAATTCTAATTCATTAATCCATCTTAAGCTATTGGATTAATTTATTCCTCTACCTAAATACTTTATCCAAGATTAGACAGTTTGGCCAATTTTTTTCTCTAGCGTAACACCGATAATTTAAAATGTTTGATCATGATTAGATTGTATGATTCAAACTTATTTTCTTTTGATGGAGTTTTCTTGTTTTTCTCTTTTTCTCTTTTTATTTTTATTTTATTTTTTCCTTTTTTCTTATCTTTTCTTTTATACCCTCTTTTTGTTTTCATTATTTTTTTTCTTTTGGAAATCATTTGCAGAATGAAATATTATTTACAACATAAAATCATTGAAGGAAGAAATCTCAATCACCATTTGATACTATGAAATATAGGACTCTAACAAGTAGAAAAACTCAAGAGAATTATTTCAACACAAGAAGAACAAGTTTCCATTCTACATGAACAAATTAAAGAAAGATAGTTTCTCATTGGTGAAGCTCAAAAGACCAAGACAAAGCTACAAAAGGATCTAGACCAAGCTAACAATAAATTGATTTGTAAGAGATATTTAATTGGAGCTAAACATATCAAGTGGGAATAGATGATTGCATCGATATCCCAGGTAGGGAAGCATTTTATTGTGCTACAAGATGAAGAATCTTTGGCTTTCCAAGTTCAACAAAGCATAAATAAAATTTGGATCGAATTGGGTGATTAGCCTCCAGTTGTTGTTAATCTTATTAAATTCTTAAATACAATATATTGGGATGAGTTGAAGACATCAGGGGTTAATGACGGAATTTCATTGATAATGGATGCCACTGGAGTACTTACAAAGAAGCAATTGGTCCAGAATGCTCAAAGTTTGTGCAATGATATTTGTAAGGGTGGTCGGTTATTTAGAAATAAATTCAGATCTTTAATTCAAAAGGGAATACCATCATTTTGGGAAGAAAATGTTAATTTGTTTTATGAAGAGGCTTATAATTCATTATTGCTTCATTGAAGAAATTATGTACAAAAATGTCAAGATATGGAAGGACCACTAAAAGGAAAGGTTATAGTTGATAATCTATCATAATATTTTGAATTGTTATTAGATATCAGAATGGTACTCCAAAGAATCCCTTCCCCATCCTATGATCAATATACTCGGTTAGATATGGAAGCAAGGAAAATGGTGAATTTTACCTATCCAATAGAAAAATAATGGAAGTTATTTCCAACTTATCAAACAAAGAGCCCCCCCTTCACAGGGTGTCTCGTCATCAAATCAAGCAAGAAAGAGGAGATGATAAAGAGTACAATTGGCATTTGAGTATAGTCGTTTCTTTGCATAAATTTGTGGGAAGTAGTTATGAAGAAGAGAGACTACATAGATGAAGGAAAAGGAGGACCAAGGGATCACCAATTTTCTAGAGAGATACAACGTGTCCATCCTTGAAGAGTGAGCATCACATAGAACAACCCAGAAAAGAGAAAAGAGAATCATGAGTTGTAGTTTGGAAATGTTTTAAGATTCACTCATTACATATTTAACAATATGTAATTACTCAAAGTTATTGTGATTTTCTATTGTGTTTCAAAGGCTTTTGCTATCACTTTGTCTGAGTTGTTAAGTTTACTAATAAAATATTGATATTTTTCAAATTTGGTACAACTTCCACTATAGTCAAGAATTATGTGGTGATTTGTGTATGATGCCCATATATCTTGTGTAATGATGATAGTGTTTTCACGACTTGAAAATCATCGTAATAAGCCATAATATTTTTCTTTATTGCTATTGAGTGATTTAAATAAGTTTTATTTACTGTATATTGCATTATGGGTAAAATTATTAAGATATTGAGTTTCATGGTATTTTAGATAAGATTTGTGTTGTTTGTTGAACTCTCATTTGCTCAGTATGCCTTTCCTCTATTTGTGTGAAGATTTATTCAAGTTTTGAATAACATAACTCAAATTATTGTAATCTCTTTTGAATTCCTCTTATATTTCACCCTAAAACTACAAATTGTTCGATATGTTTAATGTGTTTCCTTAAGGACCTTAATATTTTGGTTGGTTATTTTCCCTCTGGTTTTCTGAGAGTTTGTTCCACAAGATTTACTAGAAGAGAGAATGAAAAAACATGTTTTATTCAACTGCTAGACTCTCCATTCCTCTATGAACTATGTTTCTACAAAAACAAATTCACCTTCCTTGTACATGTTATGTTTCTCCTTGGAACATTGAGATCACTTCTATTGTTCAATATCATGGTAGCCACACTATGTTTCCTAAAGGAAATGAGCTTACTCATGTGATGGTTTTGAGCATAGTAACTCTTTGTTTCCTCACATGGAAGGTTTCTCGAGGTAATTTTCATTTAATTCAAATTAAATTCTTCATTGAAAAAGGGGTTTAAGTAATATTACCAAGAAAATATTTATTTTGAAATCAACGTCCAAATTATTTTTACGAGAGTCTGCCAAATTCACCAAAATGACTACCAAAAGACAACATTTCTGTGGAGATACTCTAAACTTATTTGGCCGAGAATACAATAACTTTCATTGGTCATAATATTATTGGTAGTGTATGTCACTTCCTCTTCTAGAGAGAAAAGAAAACATAATTTGGATATCAGGTATTGTTCTAGTTGGATGTGTCCCTAAAGTTTTTTACTATAAATAAGTAATCTCCTAGTAGGAAGACAAATTCATCCAGAGATGAAGGGAAATTCAACTCTAGAGTGAGTCCCCTATTTATTTAGCACTGTGAGTTTTCAGGAAAATGTTGAAGCTACCAGATCCAACCTTTAGGTTCAAAGGAGAAGAAACAATGAACTTTCTAAAGGAAAAGAGTAATGGATTAAAGCTCTTATAGGAATATCTAGTAGATCCTACATCAATGTCAGAAGATATATCAATAATTCAGATCAATTCATTAAAGAATCCATATTGAGAGGTGGCATGGCTCTTCACCAGAATCATAAGACATGAATCCACAACAACTATCCCTCGGTTGGCCCTCTATATTTTGTATTTTGCAATTCATGAAGAAACAATTTTCGATTGGGGAAAAATCATTTCTTCATAAATTTCTACACAACTATCAAATTTTAAAAGGGATAAGAAATTCTATATGGCCTTCTACTTGGTGTTTTCTATTACCTAATGCCATGTTTTGAAGGATTTGAGTATCGGGAAAAGGGTGAACTATAAAATTGATCTAGTAACTATGTGGTACCAAGATTTTTGGAGACAAAAGGTCAGTTACTATTTTTATGAAGTATATAATGAATTTGTCTCTGTTTTCAAGAAACTTGTCATTGGAGAAATACATCCAAACTTTCATGTGAAGCATCAATTTTTCTGGACAAAAAGGGGGCTATAGAGAATATGGATAACTACAATATTGTGAGAATTTACTTCTCTCATGAAACACCCCTTTTTCTGCCTTATTATATTCCAGATAGATTATGACAGAAATCCAACAAATTTTCTTGTACTAATGGATGCTCATTTAGTAGTCATGGAGACTATGGTGGTAGCTCTTCTACTAGATTCATATTCATGGAGACTATGGTGGTAGCTATGATACTAGATTTTTAGTCGTTGAGACTATGGTTGTAGCTCTAATACTAGATTCGTAGTCATGGAGACTATGGTGGTAGCTCTGCTACTAGATTCATAGTCATGGAGACTATGGTGGTAGATATGCTACTAGATTCGTAGTCAATGAGACTATGGTAGTAGCCTTGGGGCTACTATATGCTTGCAGCATAGTCATAAGACTATGGTGGTAGTCTTGGGACTACTAGAAGAAAACATCTTGGAAGAATACCTCCATATCTAAGAGGGAGTGTTGATGTTTTGGTAGAAGCAAGACATATTCCCTCCTGGACAACCTTTCTTAGAGAAGAAGAAGATTCCAGAAGTCAAAGGAATACCATTGAATAGTTGAAGAACACCCCTGAAGAGAAGTCAATCCACAAGAAAATAATAAAGTTGAAATGGAATTTCCAGGAAGAGAAGTCAGCCCATAGGAAAAGATAAAGGGAAATAGAATTTCCCAGAAGAGAAGTTGGACCCAACTAAAGTGACTTGAAAACTATAAATAAAGGTGACACCTTGGTCATTTTTCACTCACTCACTCAACCATCTCACTCAAGAAGAAGGCACAAGTATCAGGTAAGGAGAAGACACATCTACTACAACAAGTGGGGTTGTCTTGGTTATTCTTGGTGGTTTCTCTTGTGCACTATCATTGGGAAGAGGTGCACTAGTTTTGGATGGTGTTGTTTCTGCAAATTTTTGGTGCACTGCCCTTATCTGGTGCACTAGTCCTCTATTAGGGTTTCTTCATTATCATTTTTCTCTTGTGACGAAGATCTTGTTCATGGTTTGAATGTATTATTAGAAGGAATCTATCTAAGAAAGGTTGGCTGGGTTTTTTCCCGGGTTTGGAGTTTCCTAGGATAAATCCCCATGTCTTTTTGGGATTGTTTATGTTTCTCATGTTCTCAATATATGATATTTGTAAATTAAATAAAACTAAACATATCTCTCAAGCGATCTCTTAGCGAATCTGAGGAAGTGAATGAGTGAAGAATTCTCATAGTTGTAGATAGAGATGGGTTTCTAAAAACCCTATTTGACATAAACCCACGAGTTAGATATATGGTGTCCAGTGAGGACCCCCCACGGGTCAGATATACGGTGTCCATTGAGGACCCCCCACGGGTCGCCTAAATCTCATCATGCAAGGCCCCATAATATGACTGGCCTTTGTCCAGTGAGGCTAAAGGAAAATTGATAAAATATGTTATCTTGAGTTTGATGAAGATGATATGCACCAAACTTGGTTAGTTGGTTCATGATGACATGCACCAGGTCTTCTTCATGAGTAAAGGTATGTTTTTATGTGTTTTTGAGGCTTGTATAATGGATGGTTTGGCACATTCTTAATGCATGTTTAAGAGGCCTTTTTGGTATATGGAAGAATATGTTTGAGGTACATGTCTTTGTGAAGTTGATACATGCTTGAGATATATCCTTGGTGCATGGTTTATGGATGTTATGGTTCATTGTTAAGGGCACATATTTTGATATTGACACATGTTTGAGGGATATAATTGGTATATGGTTTTGGATGTTATGGAATATGTTTGAGGCACATCTTTTGGTACATGGTTTATAGAGGATGTGACATATGCTTTGGATACTTGATATTGGGCATATATTTTGATGTTTTTATTTGATCTATGTGAGAGGATCCGTTTGATGATGATGATGTATTAGTATCAGTGACAATGATAGTGATAGTGATAGTATTCGTGACAATGATAGTGATAGTGACAGAGACAGTGATAGTGACAATAATAGTGACAGTGACAGAGACAATGACAATAATAGAGATAGTGGCAGTGATAGTGACAGTGGTAGTGACAAGCTGAGTCTACATTTATATTTCAAAGCAGAAGGAAGGGGGAAGGAAAGGGGGTCGTAGCTTCCTTCCTTTTGGAGCCAGAGAATATAGGGAGTTGGAGGTTCCTTCAGGTTGGAGCTTGTAAATTAGGGGGTTGAAGCCTCCTTCTGGTTGGAGTTGGAGAATTCAAGGAGTTTTAGATTCCTTCAGGTTGGATCCTGTAAATAGAGGGTTGGATCCTCCTTCCAGTTGGTGATGGAGGATTTGGATGTTGATGATTCCTATGAGTATAATATTTGATATATAAAAATAATTCTATGGTTTTCTCCCATTTGGGTTTCCACGTAAAATTCTTGTGTAGTGTGAATCTATGGTTATGTGTTGTTGAATGGTATTGCTCATAATATCTTGAATGAAATCATAAGTGATAAATTGCTGATGAATTTATGATTACATATTTTGGTTAAAAGTGGTAAAATTGCATAATATTGATTCACCCTCCCTCTCGTTATTTCAACATGAGAGTGGTATTCTTTGAGAATAACAAAGGATAGATTCTGTAGAGACCATACATGCCACAGGTCAAAGGCAACTCCACAGATAGTTTCTCTTTCATTGTACTTGTATCATTTCTTTACCAGAGAAAAGAGAGCAGAGAAGTCTCACCTTCTAGATGGGTTTTCTCCTATATTGGACTTCTCAGGTCATATCTTAAGTTTATATGTGGATGGCGTGAATGTGTTTTACTATTCTCTATTTTTCTGCATTTTATTTGTTTTATCAATGACTGAATATTCTGTAGATCTAAAGGAAAATAACCTTAATAGTAAATATTTCAGTATTTCATTAGATATGCTGTGATGAATTGTTCTAGTGGAATATCTACATAATTTTAGAGATCATATTGGTATCAAATTAGGATTTTATTTTGGATATTTTTGGGAAGTTGCAGTATCCATGAATCAACTTAAGGATAATTCACATAAACCCTAGCCATGGCAGACAATTTTTTTCATATTAACCCTTGAGATCCGACAAAAGAGATATTTGAGAAGTTGGAAGAACAAGTTGACAACATTAGTATCAATATGAACCTCCTCATGGTGGCTTTAGCAAGAAAGATTGGATTGTTCGAAGATGATGGAGGCTCTAACTTATAGAATAGATTGGAGGGGAAATTAGAAGATCATGAAGATTCAGGAAAGGAGTTGCAAAAATAATTCGAGAAAGAGAAACCGAGTTTGAGTGTCATGAACCCTTCACAATCCCTATTCAAGATGGAAGTGAAAGTGGACATAAATCCATACCGAGGTGACATCGATTCATTAAAACTGAATCACTGGTTGCAACAACTAGAATTTCATTTTAGTGTTCACCATATAGACGAAGAGCAGAAGATTTCATTTGCTAGATTGAAGTTAGAGGGCCATGAATTAACTTGGTGGGAAATCCATATGGAAACACTTAGGCTGGAGGGTGATCCGCTAGTAACAAGGTGGGAGGAATTTAAAATCCTCCTTAAATCCTAATTTTAACCTATCGGGTATGTAGATGACTAATGGATCTAATGGCACTAATTCAGGAAGAGGTATGGGAAGAGTGTACTGGAGTAAATCATCGAGTTCAAAAACATGGCCATCATGTTGGGTAGCTCTCCCAAGAACCTAGATGTACTCCTCAAGTATATGGGGGTTTTACATGTTGGAGTTACTTCACACACACCTAGGATTTATTTTTCCTAAGGTTTTTATTTGTTTATTAGTCATAATTAGTCATTATCCAGTCTCCTATATTTTAGGAGAGAATATTCCACCCAGAGAATATTCTCTTTCAGTTGACACTTCAGTTTGACTAGTTGAGTTGAGTTTAGATGTTGCATTGGGATCATCACCATGCTAATTCGACCTTGCCTTGGTATCATCACCATAGTGGAACATTATCCTTTATTCTCTCAGTTAAATCCTCATACTCTCTGTTCAATCAGTTAACTGAAGACTAGTTGACTAGTTCACTCCCGTAACTGCTTGAGAGACTAGAATAGGTGGTAGTTCACTCTCATAAATGATGATGTGTGTTTTGATCACTCTAGAACACCACTATGGCGACTTGGTTCACCTCAAGTCGAACTCATTGAGTTATACAGAGTATATCATGTGTAAATTATTCATTATTCACAACGATTAATGAGAATTCTTCCATTCTTTCTCTCCTCCTTCTTCTTTCTTCAATTCTCTTTGCAAATGTGTGTATTATTGTTTAGCTAGATCTATTCTATGTAGGTTCAAAAAATTTACATGGTATCATAGCTGATGGACTGCTAAGCAAAATCCACACCAAAATTTTTTGCAGGTACAAAAGATTGAAGACAGTGAAAAGATGGAATTCCAAAAAGAATTCATTCTTGCACCTTACAACTATTTTGCATGGAAGGAGAAAATAGCCATACATATTCGATCCAGAGGGTTGTATAGGTTAACCATGAATACATATGCAGAGCTGACATCAGACATAGAAAAATCCAAGTACTTAAATCACATGGATGAGGCACTCAAAACAATTTGCAGTCTTATTTCTCTCGA
>JASDQU010680291.1:96932-110424 GCA_032191745.1 Picea mariana | reverse complement strand
AAAGTCAAGGTAAGGCAGGGTAAGGAAAGACAAGGCATGGCAAGGAATGGCAAGAAAAGTGTTGGACAGGTATCTTTGGAAACAATTTTTCATATTTGATACAATTTTGGGGAAAAATCCCAAGTATAGGAAAAATGAACAAAATAAGAAGGAAAGCTAGGAGTGCACCGCCAAGGCACATCCAGAAGGAAAGTGTGCATGAGGAAGACAACGCACATACAGAGGAATAAATCCAAAAAGGGATAAAGAAAGAAAGTGAGAGAATAAAGCATGATACAAGGATGACAACCTGATAGTATGAAAATAGAAGAACAACATAAAAGCAACATGCAGATTGAAAAGAAGAAGAAAGCARTCGAATAACCAATTAACAGAGTTGGCCATGCATTGTAATGGGGTATTTTTGGGATGAAAATATTAGGGATTTTATCCCTAGATTGTTGTATAAATATGTAATGGGTTGGGAGAATAGGGGTTCCTCACTACTCCTCAATATGGTTGGTTCCCTTGGTAGTTGGTTCGAATCTAGTTCCTCTACATAATTGGGTTCCAAAGTTCTTCAATGTTACAGTCTGTTGATGAGGAGAATAAGTAAAGAAATTTGAAAGAGATGATATTGAATCTTATGTTTCTATTCTGCTATATGTTTTCTTTGGATTATGGATGGTTTCATAGTAGATCAATTTATACAATGGTTTCATGTTGAATATTTTCGAATTGATGCTAACCATTACAACAATGAAGTATAGATGAATTTGGAATGTATCGATTATAGTAATCTTAATCATAAGAAAGTTATTATTGAATAAGAACCTAGTTACGCACGCTGACATAATAAGAACGAATGAACCAAATGATTTCCTCCCATTCCCTCAATACTAAAGAATCCTGGTTCTCATAGTTTGAATAGATAACTTAGGTGAGACTTCATCTATGCAAGTAAGTTATGTCAAAAGGGCTAGTGTCTGGTGAGTTTTGTTGGTCATAGATAAATTGAACCTAGGGTCTTACAAAATTCACAGAGTGCAAACAAATGGTTATGTTTCCATGAATATTCCAGCCTTTGATCCTCAGCAAGAAAAGGAGACATGTCAAAAATCAATAAAAGAAGTACTTATATAGGATTGGGGAGCATCAACATCATCTGTGCCTCATATAGAATATTGGGCTTTGTTGAAGAAGCCATATAGAAAGGTAAGCACATTAATAGAATTATTGAGGAGTTCTGTAGAGCTAAAGAAGGATGAAACTGCACTTAGTACACTATATGACATGATTGATCACTACACACGAGGAAGAGAATCTCTTGTTGCACAAAGAATGGTAAATTAGGTATTGCACAAGAACAGAACCAATGAAGAATTCATATTCGATGTGCATATTGGCGAGTACGATGCGGATACTATCATCTTAGACTTGGGATCCGACGTGAATTTTTTACTTAAGAATACATGGAAGATGATGGGAAATCCCAAGTTAGTATGGTATCATGTTTTGTTAAGGCTCRCAAATCAACACAAAATAGTCCTAATTGATCATTTGACAGTAGAACTTGTGAACATAGATGGGGTGTGGAACATGGAAGGGTTTGAAGTTATTGAGATTATGAATGATAGTCAACCATATCCATGACTGATGGGACTAAAATGGGATTTTGATAATTAGSAAATGATTAACTTGAAAAGGAGGGAGATGATATTTGAGGTTCTAGATTTGAAATTTACTACACCCTTGGACCCATCAAAAGGAAAAAGATGCATAGAGCCAGCAAGAGGGAACGATATTGACAATTTATATAACATGACCGCGCATATGGAGTATTATGTCAAACCTAAAATAGATGGTGTACTGAGTTGGATAAGTATTATTTCTTGCACATCAGACTCAAAAAAAGGTATAGAGCATTGGCAGCAGAGGATACATGAAGTGTTAACAAGATGATGTGCACTCATAAACTGATTCTTACAAGGATTGGAATAGATTTGTATGATCCCTCCAGGTATGACATGTTGAATGATATAAGCATGCTTGTAAAGGAATTTGAATTATAGGTACTGGAACAAAAAAGGTTGTTATTACTTGATGTTTTCTTAAATGCAACTCCATCTAGATCATGGGATACACACAGAGAGGGGATAAAATATTGGTCATGGTGTAGAAGAATCATGCATATAAGGTTTGGTACTGAGGAAAAAGACATTGCGAAAAAGTATACAAGAGAGAGTTACCCATCAGGCCTTGTTGAGCAGTGTAGGGCTCTTTGAAGTTCAATAACAAAGATAGAATGGATGCACAAATTTATACACACATTGGACACAATTCCAAAGAACTGGTATGTGGAGTTGGAAATGTGTAGGGAGACAACATGATGGGAAGAGTTGATCCAGAGGCTCGGATTCATGTTCACATTCGAACAAGAATCTCCATTAAAGTATGCATTGTTATAGGCTATTCGAAGGAAGAGTTTCTTGGAATAAGGTACGATGGAGGTCGTAGCAGTGTGCAGTGCCAACAAAGCCAATATAAATGTCCATGAGTTATTGGAATTCTACGATGTAGCTAAGGAATAATAGGATGAGGACATTCCTAGAAATGTACAAGTGCTTGAAATAAAAGGAGAATGAGTAGTGGAAGATGCAGATCTTGAGTCCACCACATACACATAGTCGATAAAGATGCATAAGGTAAACATTGGGAAAACGAATAATCCCAAGTTTGTGTAGATACAAGATTATTGGAGTGATGAGAAAGTAGAGAATATTGCAGACTTAATTTGAGAATACCAAGATCTATTCCCAATGAAATTTTCACAAATGAAGGGGATAGCTAGAGACTTAGATGAGAAGAATATTCTATTAAAACCATGTGCTAAGCCAATGTGCCAGAGGCCTTAAATGTTAAATCCAAAGTACAAAGAGAAGGTGAAAGTTGAACTAGATAGGATGTTGCACGCAGGAATTATTGAACCGGTAGAAGAATATAAATGTATCATTCCAATGGTGGTGTAGAACAAGAAAATGGGAGAAATCAAGATCTACGTAGATCTAAGAAAGATAAATGACATGTGTTTACATGATCCATTTCCACCACAATTCACAGATGAGGTAATGGAGAATATAGGAGGAAAAGAGACTTATTCTTTCACATATGGATTCTTCAGGTACCATCAGATAAACATTGCGTGGGAGGATTGACACAAGACCACTTTCACAATAGAGTGGGGGAGATATCAGTATACAGTTATATCCCTTTCTATTGAAGAATGCCCTGGTGTTGTTTTACAAAGTAATGGTTGCAACATTCAAGGAGTTCATCCATATGTTCCTAGAAGTCTACTTGGATGATTGGATGGTGTTCATCCTACTAGAGGATCATATAGAAGTCCTTAGGATGATGTTGGATAGGTGCAGATAGAGTCAAATTTTGTTGAACCTGAAGAAGTGTATTTTTTGTGCACCATTTGGAATTATGTTGGGACACGTAGTGTGCAAATAGGGACTATTGGTAGATCCAACTAAGATCACCATAATTTTGGATTTAGAACCCCCTATATCAGTCARACAGTTGAGGGAAATGTTGGGTCATACAGGTTATTACAAGAAATTTATCAAAGGATATGCGGAGATCACAACACCAATGGAAAAGTTACTGAAGAAGGAAGCAAAGTTTCAATGGAACGAGGACTTTCATAAGGGGTTGGACACCTTGAAACATAAACTAGTAACCGCGCCAATTTTGGTCTTTCCGGATTGGAACAAAGAGTTCCATGTACATGTATATGCATATTCCATAAAATTGGACACAATGTAGTCACAACCATTGGAAGGAGACATAGATCATCCAATCGTTTTTGCAAGTAGGAATTTTTCTATAGCATAGAATAATTATACTACCACAGAATGAGAAGGATTGGAAATGGTCTACGCACTACAAAAGTTCAAACATTATTTATTGGGGTCTCACTTTAAGATGTATACAGACCATTTTTCATTAAAATACTTAGTCAATAAGCCAGTGTTGGGGGGGAGAATATCAAGATCGATATTATTATTTCAGGAATATGACTTTGAGGTTGTAGTGAAACTAGGGAAGATGAATGTAGGGCCAGATCATATATCATTCATATTGCCAGGGGAAGATGTAGGAAATTTAGATGAAAACTTACCAGATGCACATTTGTTTACAGTGAAGATAGTAGATGATTACTTCTCAGACATCATACAGTTTCTAAGTATAGGCATGGCTCCATCAGAGATGACAATAGCACAAAAGAAACAAATAGTAGTGAAAGAAGTATATTATTAGTTGATTGCAGGGAATTTATACAAGTTCAGTGCAGATGGAATATTGAGACCCTACGTATTGGAACACGAGAGACCAATGATACTTGAAGAAGGACATGACAGGATTGTTGGAGGACGTTATGCAAGGAGAGAAACTGCAAAAAATATTTTGTGCATGGGACTTTGATGGCCTACTCTTCACAGAGATCCAAAGGAATAATGTCAATCATGTGATGTATGTCAAAGAGTGGGAAAGTCATCTAGGAGAGATGTAATTCCTTTAAATACATAGTTTATGTTGCAGGCATTTGATAAGTGGGCCATAGAATTTGTAGGACCAATCAATCCACAAGAAATAAGATCAGGGGTAGTGTACATTATCACTATGATGAATTATTTGACAACATGGGAAAAATTCGCCCCAATTACAGATTGCACCACAGAGATTGATGCGATGTTTTTGTTTGAGAATATAGTCACAAGGTTTGGATGTCCGCACATATTACTCAGTGATCAAGAAACACACTTTCTGAATAAGACAATTGTAGCATTGACTGACGAGCTCCAAATCCATCATCATAAGAATACCCCATATCATCCTCAGGATAATGGAACAATGGATGATTTCAATAAAATATTGGAGAATTCCTTGACCAAAATTTTCAACGTAGGGAGACACGATTGGGCTATGGGCTTACAAAATGAAAAGTAAAAAGTTTACAGGTTAGAAACCTTTCATATTGGTCTATGGGGAGGAAGAAGTGATGTCAATGGAGTTTATTATACCTAGCTTGTGCATTGCAACAATCATTGAGCTATCGTAGAGTGGCGMAATAGAGGATATATTGGCACAGTTATTACAACTTGAGGAAGATCGGTTGGTCGTAAGTTTTCATTAGCAGGTTCATAATGMTAGAGAGAAATCTTGGCATGATCGACACATCAAATAGAAAAAGTTTCAAGTAGGAGATCTGGTACTACTCTATGACATCAAGTTCATGCAGCATCTAGGAAATTTTAGAATGCACGGTTTAGGACCCTATGTGRTTCAACGGGTAACACAGACAGGTGTTGCGTGGTTGGAAACCTTGAATGGAGAAKTCATTGGAGGTATGGTGAATGGAAGTCATCTAAAACTCTATAGAGACAGTCGACAGTCTACGCAGTAATATGGGTTGCACCTAAACCCATGTATTATAGTTGTTGTACCATATTAGGAAGGAAAAACACAGAAAAACAAATAAAAAGTAGAAAATGGAAACAAATCAAATAAAAAGTAGATAGGGAAGAAAGAAAAATATTACAGAGTACAAGGCCTTGGATATTGCGCAGAAGGGATGATTATCATGCATTAGAATGGAACAACATCAATTCATGAAATAATACATAGAAGAGACACACTATGAAGCACATCGATGCAATAGTAAGAACCATTGTGCAGTTTGGAAATGACCAGAATGTTAAATCATTAAAGCATGGAAATGAATGTTGCCAATTAGGAGTGATAGGTCATAGAGGTGTCGTAGAGTATTACATGGTAAAAGCTGCCAAAATTCACAATACATTGGAAGTAAGAAGGAAAAATCACACAAATGATTTGGTAATAAACGAGAATTTAGTTAAACAACTCA
The DNA here is from genome assembly GCA_032191745.1 of Picea mariana. Classification (NCBI taxonomy): domain Eukaryota; kingdom Viridiplantae; phylum Streptophyta; class Pinopsida; order Pinales; family Pinaceae; genus Picea; species Picea mariana. The sequence continues at coordinate 104,510 of JASDQU010680291.1, read as the reverse complement.
TCACCCTTGGTGGTGGATTGAACAAGGAAGTTAAGGAAGGATGAGACATGTATAGTTGGAACAAATACACACAAACAATAGAAGTTCATGAAGGGTAAGTCATTTTTTCATGCGAGCAGGAGCAAATAGAGCGAACCAGAGTGAATTTGAGAATAGAGTTGAGCTACCGCTACCCGCAAGGAGATGCAACACTAGTCCAAGAATCCGTCACAAAAGTGGAATGGCACCACCAAAAGTTAGAGCTCCATCTACAGCAGTAAGAAAATAGGTGAAGCGACCAATAACATCACCAGAGGTTGAGAAGGTAGCCAGAGCTTTGGCTTTGGAACCACCAACAAGATTTCACAGAGATTATATGTTGTCGTGGATGGACGATGCACCACCTACCAATGTATTAGTCAATGGGAAGTACCCATTATTGATAGCACCAATTTCGGATGGTGTAAATAGTGATGAAGATATGCTTGGGAATATTTGTAGACTTAAGTTTATGGAGCAATGTAATACCTTGGTTTTGAGCCCCATATTAAATAATGTATTTTGTTAATTTATGAAAAGCCAAAGTTCCCAAACAATTAAAGAATGTCAGTGTTCCTAGGAAATGTAATGTTTTGATCATTATTAATAATAAATACATCATTGGCTGCTAGACATACAAGGACAAGAGTTACAGGGGGTTATGATTCCACAAGAGAGGGGGATTGAGGGGCTAAGTCATTTTATCATATTTTATTTACCCATAATTGTTTAATGGAGAGAATTGGTTACATGGGCTTATTGGGGAAGGCCATGTGGTTCTTGATTGCAAGTAAATATTTAAACCCATCTTGTAGGCTATTTTGGGGGTTCTTTTTCACTCACCCTGACTCATTCATTATTCTTTGGTTCACACTCTTCATTTCGGTTCACTTTTTCACTCATTCAATATTGTTGTTGGAATGTGACCATGGGGGTGAATTATTGAGGAGGAATCCATTATTTTTTGCTTGTAGTAGTGACTCATGTGTTTCAGCCATGAATTAATTCCTGCATGCCTGGGAGGCATTGGCATGTACTAAATTTTATTCATAGTTGTGAGTCCTGAAAGTCCCAGCATAAAGAATCTTGACCAGATGCACTAGAGCCATGGAAGGAGGTGGACATCCTAAGGAATTGCACGGAAGAGAAGGGGATTCATTCTCTTAGGTTGTGCAGGCAGGAGAGAAGAGTGTTGGTGTAATTGGATGGTTGTGTGTGTTTAGAAGGCTGTGAGAGATGGAGTGTTGACTGGTTTGGGAAGATGAGTGACACCCTAGAACCATCCTTGTAGATTCACAACCCTGGATTGAGGGTGACATTTCTATTGAGACTTGGAACAACAATGTCTACAGTTGGGTGGAATATCCTTGGTCTGCAGCCAGTTGGTGAAACAATTTTCATAAGATAAGTTCTCTCTGTCATGTGTTTCTTTGTTGTATGTTTATTTCCATTGTGTATGAATTAAGTCATGATTGTTGATTTTGTTGAAACCTACAGATGATCCACGATCCTCCAATCAAGAAGGATTAAATCTCAACTATCTACTAGTGAAGATAGAAAAACGACTAAGTGTTGGACTTGTTATGAGTTTGTGAGTATGCGAGTCCGAAAAGATAGAAAAAATGGATAAGTGTTGGACTTTTTATGAGTTTACAAGTCCGTAAGTTCATGAGTCCGCAAGTCCGAAAAGATATAAAAATGGCTAAGTGTTGGACTTTTATGAGTCCATGGGTCCGCGAGTCCACAAATTTAGAAAAACAACTAAGTGTTGGACTTGTTGTGAGTTTGTGAGTCCACGAAGAAGTAGAAAAATAATCTCAGTGTTGAAAATTTTGGGTGAACCCATGAAAGAAAGAACTATGATACAATATTGGAACAAATTTTATGTAATTTCATGGATCTTGTTAAATTATTTTATCCTAACAAATTTTGTTGGCCACACATTTTGCAGAATTAGGGAGTCTAACCATATCAGTTCAATATAAGGATGCATTTTCAGGAAATGGAGGAAGGAGAGGGAGCCGTCAGTCATGAAAAAGAAGTCAAAGGTAAAAATATTAGTGTTGGTAATGCAGAGACAAAATCAAATGGGAACATGAGCGGAGGGGAAGAAGAAACCTTAATAGAGATTGTGAGAAGCCTGAAAATAAAAGTGTAGAGTTACAAAGTAGAAAATGAGAGGTTGATGAAAGAAAAAAATCAGATAAATTCTCAAGTATTTAAAATCCTAAATCAGTTGCATGGGCAATCAAGGAACGGATCGGGCTTAAGGAAGAATGAAGAAGAAATATATCATGAAAGAATGGGTAACTACATAAGAGTTTATCATTCAATAAGTGCCAAAAGAAATCATAGAAATCATTCCCTTCCTTACTAAAAAAGGACATTTTGTGCATTTGAAGACTCCATAAGCAGTTCAGAAGTATCTCTTGTTAGTCACCAAAGAGGAAGGCATGAATTGGACAATTTGCAAGGAGAGTTGAGGAAACCCAATCCACCATGATTTGATGCTGAAAGCGAAAAGGAATATGATGTTTAAGCATGGTTTCTTGGACTCGGGAGGTATTTTCAATTGCATAACTACTCCTCAAACCTAGAAACAAGAATTTCCACATACCATTTACATAGGAAAGTTGCTATGTGGTGGGATCAATTGAATCAATTTTAGCACATTAATGAGAGAAGGATCACTTGGAAGAAGTTCAATAAATATTTTCAGAAGGAGTAMCTTTTAGAGMACTTCTATGACAAGAAGATGCAATATTTCTTTGAACTAAGGTTTGGAAGCATGACCATGGTAGAGTATGAAAAGAAGTTCTTGGGACTGCTAAAATATGTGGCATTTATAAAGGATGGGAAGGTGAWAATACAAACGTTTTTTAGTGGAATCCCTTCATTTTATAAAGAGAATATTCAATATGATGAGCCTAGGACATTAACTGAGACTATCAGGAAGACTAAGTACCTGCATGAGAAAGGCAAGGGAAGATAATCCATGCATAAATATTGGAAGGGTAGGAAGAAGGAGAAATATGATCAAAGGAGGAAGGGATTGAAACCTCCTCTCAATAGAAACATCCCTAATAAAAATCAACAAGATAAGTTTGCTAAGGATGAATCCAAGAAATAGGATTCCTTGGGGAAAAGAGGAATACCACCAATCCAGTGTTTGGGGTGCAAGGAAAATCACCTATATAATGGTTTCCCTCACATAGGAGATAAAGTGAATACCATGCACAACATCCAAGAGACTACAACAATGGAGGACATGGGAAGGATATATGCATCCTTAGAATCTCAACAAGAGGAGTACCAATCCAATATGATCAAAGTGGAAGGTAAGATCATTAATTAGCTTGTTTCTATTTTAATTGATTTAGGAGAAATTCATTGTTACATTGATTCTGGAGACAAGTAAGCTAGGGAAGTCAAGTTTGGTTCATCTAGCCACTAGAACCAAAAGAAGGATCGATGAGGTTGTCAGAAGTTGTCCAATAAATATTAATTGAGTAAATACAGTTGCAGATAAAAATATCATCCCACTAGGATCTTATGACATCCTAATTGGAATGGATTGGTTGGAATAACACCATGTTGTCCTAGATTTTCATGACAAAACATTTACATGTCTCGATGAAGAAGGAAAATAGAGCATTGTGAAAGGAATTCCAAGACCCATTTCTATAAGGGATATTTCAGCTTTACAGCTGAAGAAATGTTTTAGGAAAGGATGTCAATTGTATACAACTCATGTGGAAGAGTCAGAAAATACAAAAGGGCCAAGCCTTGAATATTTTCCAATATTCCAAGAGTTTGAAGAGGTATTCCAAGAAATACCAAGATTTCCACCAAAGAGGGAGATATATTTCTCTATTGATTTAGTACCAAGATCTTCCCCAGTATCAAAAACACTTTACAGAATGAGGACACCTGAATTGAAAGAATTACAAATGCAGTTGGAAGATTTATTGAAGAAAGGGTACATACGTCCAAGTGTTTCACCTTTGGGAACACTAGTACTCTTCGTTAAAAAGAAGGATGGAATGTTGAGGCTGTGTATAGAATTTAGACAGCTGGATAAATCCCCTGTGAAGAACAAATGCCCTCTACCTAGAATTGATGACCTAATTGATCAGCCAAGAGGGGAAAATATATTTTCAAAAATAGACTTGAGATCCGGATACCATTAGGTAAGAATAAAGGAAGAAGATATCAATAAGATAGCCTTTAGAACCAGGTATGGGAATTATGAGTTTGTAGTGCTGGCATTTGGACTAACCAATGAACCAGTTGTCTTTGTGTKCTTAATGAATGGGATATTCAAAAATTATTTGGATAAGATTGTCATTGTGTTCTTGGATGACATACTTATTTATTCTAAGTYCGAGGAAGAGCATGAACATAACTTGAGGTTGGTSTTACAAGTGTTAAGGGAACATCAACTCTATTCCAAGATTAGTAAGTGTTCTTTTTACCAAGAACATATCCATTACTTGYGACACATTATTTCAGAACAAGGCATAGCAATAGATACAGAAAAGATTGAAGCCATTAGAGGATGGCCAACACCCATGAATGTTTCAAAAGTTGGATCTTTTATGGGATTAGTTGGTTACTACAAAAGATTTATAGCAGGTTTCTCYAAKATTTCTCATCCCATCAATTCTTTACAGAATAAGGGAATTAAATTTGAATGAACAGTTGAGTGTGAAGAGAGATTTAATTTGTTGAAATAATTACTTACTAGTGCACCTATTTTAAAKATTATTGACCAAAACGAAATTTTTGTGATATGTATAGATGCATGCAAGGAAGGACTTGGTGGAGTCCTCACTCAAAATGTACATGTCATTTGTTATGAGTCTAGAAAGCTTAAGCAACATGAGAGGAACTATACCACATATGGATTGGAACTTGCTGCCATTATTCATGCATTGAAGATGTGGAGGCATTATCTCATGAAGAAGAGATTCGAATTAAGAACATACCATAGTGGTATGGAATATCTTTTTGAACAACCAACTTTGAATGTTAGGAAAACGAGATGGCTGAAATTTTTAAGTGAATATGATTTTGACATCAAGCATATCAAAGGAAAAGAAAATAAATTTGATGACGCACTTAGTAGAAGAGTATATCTCATGCATGCTACAACTGTTAGTATGCATTAGACAGATTTAAAAAGAAGAATTTTGGATGTTGTTGTTACAAATCAACATTACCTACAGGTAAAGGAATGATTACAACAGGAAAATGTACAATAGAAAATTAAAGAATATGAGATGAAGGAAGATGGATTATGCATAAAAATAGAATTTATGTTCCTGGTTCCAGAGAACTTAGGAATTTGGTTTTAAAAGAAATGCATAATGTTTTGTATGTCAGACATCCTGGTTACCAAAAAACAATTACAACAGTAAGAATCCAATTCTTTTGGCCAGGAATGAAGAAGGATGTTGATTACATTTCCATGTGTATGGAATGTAAGAGAGTGAAGGATGAGCATAGGCACCCAATGAGTTTTCTACAACCATTACCAATTCCACGGAATAAATGGGAAGTAGTAACCATTGATTTTATAACTAAATTGCCTAGGACAACAAGGCAACATGATTCCATAATGGTAGTTGTGGATAAATTGACAAAGGCTGATCATTTTGTTCTTATAAAAATGATTCATACAACAACTAATATTGCAGAAATTTACATGAGGGAGATTGCTAGGTTGCATGGGATACCCAAGACAATTGTTTTAGACAGAGATACAAAGTTTACTTCAAATTTATGGAGGGGTTTGTTTAAAGGATTTTGTACAAATATTAATTTTAGCACATAATACCATCCACAATAAGATGGGAAGATAAAGAGAGTCAACCAAGTAATTGAAGACATGTTGAGAATGGATGTGATGGATAAGCCATCTAAGTGGGAAGATTACTTGCACTTGGTTGAGTTTTCCTATAATAATGGGTATTAAGCTTCATTGAAAATGCGCCCTTTTGAATATTTGTATGGTAGGAAATGAAATACTCTAGTGAGTTGGGACAAGCCAACAAATAAAGTGGTACTTGGGAAAGAATTGATCAAGGAAATGGAAGACCAGATGGTTAGAATTAAGAATAATTTAAAGGTAGTTCAACATAGATAGAAAAATTATGCGGATACGAAAATGACAGCTAGAGAAATTAAAGTGGGGGGGCATGTGCTTTTGAAAGTGAAGCCTACGAAGATCTCATTGAATTTGGGTAGTTGTACAAAGCTAGCTTGCTCCCATGAATGTGCATAATGTATTTCATGTCCCATTGCTAAAAAAAATATTTACATGATCGTAACCATATTATTTATTGGCATCTAATTCAGGTGGAGACAGAGGGAGACTTTCAAGTCCATCCAATGTGCATATTGGACAAAAAAGTTAAAATTCTCCGAAATCGAGTTATAGAGCTAGTAAAAGTTCGGTGGACCTGTTACGGTCCTAAATATGCTACTTTGGAGAATGAAGATGCCATGCAGGCAAAGTACCCACAATTTTTTGAATAAATTTTGAAATTTTGATTTATGTTTTGTATATGCACTGAGGAAAATGCCAAAATAAGGGGGAGGGGAATATAATACCCCAGTTTTTTAACCCCATATTAAATAATGTATTTTGTTAATTTATGAAAGGTCAGAGTGCCCAAAAAATTAATGGAGGACAACGTTCCTAGGAAATGTAATGTTTTGATCATTATTAATAATAAATTACACCATTGTATGCTAGACGGAAAAGGACAAGACTTACAGAGGGTTGTGATTCCACAAGAGAGGGGGCTTGAGGGGATAAGTCATTTTATCATATTTTATTTACCCATGATTGTTTAATGGAGAGAAGTGGTTACATGATCTTCTTGGGGAAGGCTATGTGGTTCTTGATTGCAAGTAAATATTTAAACCCATCTTGTTGGATGTTTTGGGGTTTCTTCTTAACTCATTCTAATTCATTCATTATTCTTTGGCTCACACTCTCCATTTCGGTTCACGTTTTCACTCATTCATTCTTGTTGTTGGAATGGGACCATGGGGGGGAATTATTGAGGAGGAATCCATTATTTTTTGGATGTAGTAGTGACTGGTGTGTTCCAGCCATGAATTGATGTCTGCATTCTTGGGAGGAATTGGCATGTACTAAATTGTATTCACAGTTGTGAGTCATGAGAGTCCTAACATAGATATTCTTGACTAGATGCATTGGAGCCTTGGAAGGAGGTAGACAACCCAAGGGACTACGTGGCATGGAAGGGGATCCATTCTCTTGGGTTGTGTAGGATGGAGAGAAGAGTGTTGGTGTACTTGGATGGTTGCTTGTGTTGAGAATATGTGAGAGAGGGAGTGCTGACTAGTTTGGGAAGCTGAGTGACACCTTGGAACCATCCTTGTGGATTCATAGCCCTGGTTTGAGGGTGACATTGTTGTTGAGACTTTGAACAACAATGTCTATGGTTGAGTGGAATGTCCTTGGTCTATAGCTAGTTGGTGATGTTAGAAAAACCGGACCACGGAGCAATAAAATAAAACAAATGC
>JASDQU010680291.1:83042-96203 GCA_032191745.1 Picea mariana | reverse complement strand
GGTTATTGTCTGAATAATTGTACTTCCATATGCTGGCAAGGACCCGACCATTCTATTTAATAAACTAGGATAGTGATCCCTCTCAAAGTTAGTGAAATATAAATTCAAGACATTTATAGGAAAGAGGGGTCTTGATGTTAAGAGAATCAACGATAAAAATGTGAGGTTTGTGGCACAGGTATTGGCCTACAAGATTCTACGAAAATGTTGCAAAGATGAATTACCGGTTGTAGTCATTGCAGCCACAAAGCAATGTATGGAAGCATTTCAAATGAACTGGGCTACCTTTTTAGTCGGGCTACCTTTTTAGTCAACCAACTTTTACAGGATTGAAAGGAGGCCTAGGAAAAGGGAACAAAATTCCATTATGCATGGTTGCTAATATTGATAGCATTGGTCAGGTGGAAAGAACCGAGATATTACCAGTGAATGTGCATATATGTAGTAGCAATATGGCTATGAGGTATGTCAATTTATGGCACACAACAATTAACAGAAGACATAATGACATTAATGCCACATTTTTTGTGTACTTATAAATTATCACATATATAGTTGGGCATACACCCCAAATATCGGCCAAAACAGTAGTAACATATAAAGATATTGTGTGGTTTTGAGAAGGAATGCACCGTATGTATGTGTAGGAAATGAAGTATCTGGCGTGTCAATGGTTTCCAACTAGTTATTAGTTGACAACAGAGAACGTGAGATTGATATTCAATGACTAGAAGGAAGACTGGAAAATCCTAGTCGATAAAACAGGGAAATCAGATGAGGGAGAAGAGAAAGAAAAAATTGGTGAGGATACTAATGATGAGTAGTACAATGATGTAGGAGACCATCCTGGGTCATCCACAATAGTGACACAATAGCTAGTCCCAGAAGCAGGGACAAAAAGGAAGGATACGAGGATATAACCTGTATGGAGGGTACACAACAAGGCCAAAGCACATAGAAAGACCCCATTTTATATATTAACCAATGATGATATGGACATATTTGGTTACCAGGTATGGGATACCACAAAAGAAATATAGTAGGAAGAAATAAGAAAAGAATAAGAGCAACATAATAAAGTGAAATATCAGTTGGTAGCACTCTATCAGATGTTGGAAGTAACAATCATCACAAAAGAGCAGAGGACCATGGAAGGACCAAGCATGACCTTCCAAGGAGAGAAGCCAAAAGTGTGCAGTTGACCCTGACACAACTAACAGTAGGGCATAGAACCTTATTTATTGATAAATATGTGTTGGAGTTGCCAATGGGTGAGTTATAGGAGCAAGTCAATGCGTTTGGCTATCTCAATATAGTTGTATCAAGGATGTCGATACAAAGACTATAGGAATTGAAATAAGGACTGTTGCAAGAAATGAAGGAAAAAGGAGAGGAATCCAACAGAGAATTGGAAATAATAAAGGATCAAAGAGCCCAATTACAGGAACAGTATGACACGAAACTTGAAAAAAAGAGGGAAGTTGAAGGCAGAATAGAACAAGTTCTGAAGAATAAATATGAGTCTTAGAAGAGGGACAAGAAAGCATTACAGGAGAAGGAAGAAGCTAAAGTCGTAGCGCAGAAAACCCAAGAAACAATCCAGAAGCTATATAAGGTGATTCCATAAGTACCTTTAGTATTGGAAGCTACTATCAAGGAGCAAGTGTTGAAAATTGGGGATGTAATTAAGGGCTTCCATGATCATATTGAGGACTTGAAATTATGGAGCACTCCAGGAATGACACCAGAGGTGCGTGAAGGCAGGGAGAGGATGAAAATGACAGTAGTTTCCAACATTAAGAAAGTAGAAGGAGAATGCACCAAGCTCTATGAGGAGAGCACATAGATATGGACTGAATTGGTAGAATACCCAAAGTGATCCAAGTGGATATTGGTGACCACCCACCTATTCCAACTGAATCCTCTTGACAGTTGTTAGCTCAACACATTCTTCTATAATAATTTGTAATTGTTGGTTCTACACTTTCAGGTCTATCTAAATCCCTACACAACTTTGAGGTGGATATTGGTGGCCTCCCACCTAATCCAACTGGCTTATTTTGGAATGTTTCATGTCAGTACATCTTTTTGTACTTCCAAGGTCATTTTGGGGCCCTAAACAATGTTTGTTTTGTCTTTCCAAAGTTAAACGGGGTCAAATTTTTAAGTCATAATGTCTATTTCTCTAAAATACCTTTCCAATAGGCTATCATGTGCCTAAAACAAAGGTTGTATGAAAAAGTTACGACCCCGATAAGTTGAGGTACCAACTTACCCATCGGGGCCCACATAACTTTTGGCGTTCAATCTCCTAGGGTTAATTTTTTGGATGTCTAGGGTTTTGGAATTCATGAGTAATGTTAAAAAGACCTCTGAAGCCTCATTGTAATCATTCTACTCATATGGATGGGCCTAGCATCCACATCCCTTCTCAGACATAACTAGCACCATTCGAGCAAGTTGGTTTCAGTTCTGTAGTTTATGGTTTCAACCTATTTTATTTATTCAATAAAAGTTATTGTTTGCTGGATATATTTTGTTGTTCTCCATATATTTTTTTTATTGTATTCAGTTTGTTATTCCTTTCATTCCACTCATAAATCTGTATCAGTGGTATCATAGCAGTCTACTCTTCATTTATTTTTCTTCGTACATGTCCCCAACAAGATTTGGGTACAAGAAGTTGGGACTCGAACCAATCGAGCCTTTACAATATCGGTAATTCCAAGCCATAAAAAAACCCATGGGGGACGAGAAGAAAGATGATGTAGCAAGAGATCATTTTAAAATGTTGCTCGAGGAAGCCCTTGCGCGACAAAGGAATGAAATGATGGACAAATTTGCAGAGATCCTTTGGTGACTACCCACAGGAGACATATCTTCATCAAGAGGTCAGGAAACCCGCTTCAAGGTACAAGTAAATTTTTATATTCCATTAATTGAAGGACTGATAGATGCAGATGCTATAGATAAATCGTTGAATATGCTCGAAGGGTATTTTTTGGTCCACAATTTTTTTGACAAGGAAAAGATTACTTTTGCACTCCTCAAGGTCGTCTCGCATGTTAAGGACTGGCGGGATTCTTACTCTGAGCAAAGGACTATAGAGAAATCTGCAATATTTGCGGTCGCCCCCACATGAGATTCCTTCAGGGATTCCATTAAATAAAAATACTACCTTGTTGGAAGATACGATTACCAGTACATAAGATGGACCACACTACGTTAGGAAAGTGACCAGACAGTACCAGATTTCACCAATATTTTTCATAMCCTGTGCACCAAATTGTGTATCAAAGACTCTCAATGACATCTAGTGCTAAAATAMTGTGGTTTTCTTCATATATGCATTCAAACATAAATGGAGTTTTTGGACATTGCATCATTAAGTGTGGATTATAGATATGCTTTCAAGATCRAGAAAAAATTTAAGCATAAGCAACGAGAGTTTGGATCCGAAAAATCCTCACAGCCAAAGAAGGGAAAAGGTAACCCCAACCCACAAAACAAGGGACAAAGCAAAGATGGTCTCTCTYAGRAAAACCATTTCAAGCCGTAACCCAAGAAGGGTAATGAGAATTCGAAGAAGGACACGGGAAAATTGTGTGAATACCATAAAATCCTTTGGAACAACACCAAAGAATGTCACTCCAAGTAGTGAGTGGTGGAAGAGATGAAAGATTTCATCTCAGAGGAATATTCTAACTCCGAATCAAATCCATAAAGTGGGAAGCATATCATCGATGCTGAACCCAGTGCCACTGTCACTACCACCAAATTCCAACCAAGTGAATCAGAAGAACCAGAGGAAGGGGAATGCCTCTTTCACTCACATATGTGGGTAAATGTGACTCTGGTGCATTTCATTGTTGATATCGGTAGTCAGAAGAACTTGATTTTAGAAACGATCGTCAAGCGGTTGGACATGTCGATAACACTGCACCTGCAACCCTACAACATCGGTTGGCTTCACCAAGGACGAGATCTCCACATAAGAAAAAAATTTCATCTTCCCTACAAAATCAAGCCCTTCAAAGACAAGGTATTGTGTGATATTACTCCCCTTGAAGTTTGTGATGTTCTTTTAGTCCAGCCATATTTGTGGAAGTGACATGTTGTGTATGAGTCTAGACATCGTAGTGTTATTATTACTTTGGGTAGACAATTGTAAAGGATATCAGAGGTAGTGCCGCCTACCACTATTTCTTTAATCTCTACTAAGCAATGCAGTAAGGTCATTTCACAGACCAAGAATTTCGTCTTCTTTGTGATCCTTTCTCGCAATAAGCCGAAGGTCGCCACCACATCTGTGACCTCTAAAAAGAGCCTCTATTTGCAGTAGAATCAAGTGGATGGGATCATGTAAGAGTATATATACATCTTCTCCTCACCCACTGGGGTACCAACACACTACCAAGTCAAGCATCCAACTGATTTAACCCCCAGTGCACCGCTACTGAATGGACCAGTCTATCGTCTCTCGCTGATGAAAGATGAAGAAATCAAGCACTAGATCTAAGAGATGCTTCAAAAGAGCCACATCCTACCTAGATCGTCCCCTTGTGGAATCCCAATTGTACAAGTGTAGAAGAAAGACAGGACTTGACGACTCTACATTGTTTATAGAGAATTAAACAAAATCACAGTCCCAAACTGGTACCTAATTCCCTGAATCAATGACCTTCTTTACCAACTGAAGGGGGAAAAGTTCTTCAACAAGATTGACCTAAATTATTTCTACCACCAGATTCTCATCAAACCAACTGATGTATGGAAGACAACTTTCAAATATAAAAAAGGTCTCTTCGAATGGTTGGTCATACCCTTTGGCTTAACAAATGCATCAACAAAGTTTATGAGATTGATGGATGATGTATTGAGACCCTTCACCAACTCTTTTGTGGTGGTATATCTGGATGACATCCTCATCTTCAACATAACTTGGGAGGATCACATGTAGCATATTCAATAGGTTTTGGGAACTCTGCAGCAGCACAAGATATATGCCAACCTGGAAAAATGATCATTTGGCATGAACAGGGTCCAATACTTGGGATAGATTGTTGATGAGAATGGGGTACATGTGGATCCATCTAATATCCAAGTCATTCATCACTGGCCATCCCCAACCACACTAACAGAGCTTCATAGTTTCTTTGGACTTTCCAACTTCTATCGAAGGTTCATGTTGAGATTCACCCATATTGCATGGGCCCTCAGCCAAGTAACCAAGGGTGGTGGAAAGGAAAAGTTTGCATGGGGGAAGGCACAACAACAAGCATTTGATGATCTGAAGCATCCCTTGTGCTCAGCTCCAGTACTCTCCTTACCTTCTCTACAACAATTGTTCAATATTGAGACGGATGCCTCCGACTATGTTATAGGTGCAGTTCTCACTCAGCATGGTCATCCAATATCATACCATAGTGAGGCACTCTCAGATACTTTCCGAAAATACCCCACCTATGAAAAAGAAATGTATTCCATTTTCAAAGACTGTCGTCAATGGAAACATTACATTCTGGGAAAGGAGAGAATCATCCACACTGATCACAAGCCTCTACAGTTCATACAGACACAGGGGAAGTTGTAGAATGACCTCCATCAAAAGTGGTCCACATACCTACAATAGTTCCATATCAACATCAAGTATAAAATGGGGAGCAAAAATCGTGCCGTTGACTACCTCAGCCGCCCTCCCATTGCTGCACTCACCACAATGTTAAATTCCTATGGGCATGAGGCATTCGAGTGGGCCCAACTTTATCAACGTGACCCTGACTTCACCACCACCTAACAGTTGTTGGGTACAGGATTGAATGTCACCTATTTTCACATCCAGGATAGACTATTATGCCATCTGGGCCACCTCTTTTTTCCCACATAAGAGCATGCAAAGATTATTTGGGAGGCTCACTAGAGTTGGATGGTAGGACATTTTGGTGTGGAGAAAATTTTTTCCGTTCTACAGAAACATTTTTATTGGGAAAACTTCAACAAGAATTCAACAAGTATATCAGATCTTGCACTGCTTGTGCCATTTCTAAGCTAAACATAAAGAAGCAAGGCTTATACACCCCTCTTCCTACTCCCGAGAGGCCTTGGGAATCCATATCGATGGATTACATGTCTGGCCTTCTGTCCACCAAGCACAACAATGATTGTGTATTTTTGGTGGTTGATCGGTTTTCAAATATTGCCATTATCACAGCCTACAAGAAGAGAATCATAGTGGTAGAGACTGCCAAGATCTTTTTCGAATGGGTGTTGGTCCATTTTGGGATACCACAAACCATCAACTCATATCAGGACAACAGGTTCCTCAGCACATTTTGGTTGAGTCTCTGGTGGACACCAAGCTCACTAAATCCACTACTTTCCACCCCCAAACCAATGGCCAAATAGAGGTCGTCAATCGGATGATTGTGCACATCCTGCACATGTACAACTCTAAGCATCCATGTACATGGGATGAGATTCTTCCCTATGTTCAACATAGCTACAACAGGGCTCTCCATAGCTCCACCGACCATATCCCATTTTAGGTGGGTTTGGGATTCCAACCCTTGGGTCCCATTGATGTTGAACTACCTCTTGCAAGAACTCAGGAAGAATATTCCCATGTTCAGTATGAGACAGAAAATGTCACCAGATTCATTGAGTGGATTAAGCACATTCGCCAACAAGTCCATGAGATTTTGAATAAATCCAATGATAAGTACAAGAAATGCCATGATCAACATCGAGTACCACACTAGTTTGAGGTAGGAGACAAGGTCTAGTTACATTTGCAAAAATATCACCTTACAGGGCCCCATCAGAATATCTTTCCATTTTTCTATGGGCCTTACACTATCACCAAGGTTGTGGGTATAAATTCTTTTGAGCTCAACACTCGACCCTTCCTTCGCTTGCACCTTGTGTTCAATGTGGGCCTCTTTCAGCCATATTTTCCACCATTATTGGACACCTTAGTGATCGTTGAATAGTTGAAACCAATAGAGATTAACCCTGACTGCCTGGAACAAGCATCCACTGATCAAATAGTGGACACACAGGTCAAGGTCACTCACCAATAGAGGATCCAGCTTTATCGAGTTGTCAAGGCATCAAAACTCCTACACTAAGGCAAGTGGCTCACCTGGCACAAAATTCAACAGAAGTTTCCTCACTTGATTGTGTCACTCAATTCAATGGAGACCATTTCTTCATAAGAGGGGAGGACTGATCCAGGTGGATATTGGTGTCCACCCACCCATTCCAACTAGCTCCTCTTGATAGTTGCCAATTCAACATGTTCTTCTGTAATTATTTGTAATTGTGGGTTCTACACTTTTGGGGTTGTCTGAATCCCTACACAGCTTCTAGGTGTAGATTGGTGGCCTCCCACCTAATCCAGCTGGATTATTTTGGAAGTTTTCATGTCAGTACATCTTTATGTACTTCCAGGACCGTTTTGGGGACCTAAACAGTGTTTTTTTGGATTTCCATTGTCAAACTATAGATGAAGTCAGATTTTGATAGAATAATTTTTATTTCTCAAAAATACCTTTCCAACGGGCTATCACACGCCTAACACAGAGTTCGTATGAAAAGGTTACGACCCCGGGAAGTTGAGGTACCAACTTACCCATTGGGGCCCACATAACGTTTGGCATTACAACTTTTAGGGTTAGGTTTTTGGATGTCTAGGGTTTTGGAATTCATGAGTAATGTTAAAAAGGCATCTAGAGCCTTATTGTAATCATTCTTCTCAGACGGATGCGCATAGCAGCCACATCGCTTCTCAAATATAGCTACCACCATTCAAGCAAGTTATTTTCAATTATGCAGTTTACAATTTCAGCCTATTTTATTTATTCAATAGAATGTATTGTTCACTGGATATCTTTTGTTGTTCTTCATATCTCTTTGTTATTGTATTCAGTATGTTATTCCTTTTGTTCTTCTCATAAATCTGGATCACATAGATGAAGGTAGTGGAAACATGCTTAAGGGAAGCACATGAGAGAGCACATCAGGATTCACAGAAGATAAAGACACTTCCACTAGTAGAGAGGATGACAACCATTTTAGTGCAGAGGAATTCATACATGGAGGTAGAGAATATGAGGAATCGACAAAATATCCTTCAAAAGATACTGTGACCACTGTAGGAAGAAGCAGTGAGGCTAATTGGAGAGTTGGACACTGTGTAGGGTAAGGTCAAGAAAGCAACGATTGAAGCAAGGGATAAACTTACAAACTTGACTGCATAGAGGGAATATGATATAGTAGCAACAGAGGGAAAAACTGTCAGAGAGGTGTAGGTAGCAAAGGATTCCTCTCAAAACTTCATTTCAACATGGAAGAGCAAGAAACAGGCAGGACTGGCTCGAGACGAGCCACAGGTGAGTGTTGGGGGCTTGTTGGACAGGAAACTTTGGAAACAGTTTTGCAGTTTTGATACAGTTTTGGGGAAAGAATCCTAAGTATAGAAAAAATGCATAGAATAAGAAGGAAAGATAGGGTGCGTGCAACCAAGGCACATCCAGGAGGAAAGTGCATAGGATGAAGACAACGTGCAGACAGAGGAATAAATCCAACATCGGATAAAGAAAGAACGAGAGAGAATAAAGCATGACAGAAGGATCATATCCTGACAGTCTGGAAATAGAAGAACAACAGAAAACCAACATGAAGATTGAAAAGCAGAAGAAAGAAGTCGAACAACCAATTAACTGAACTAGCCATGCATTGTAATGGGGTATTTTTGGGATGAACAAATTAGGTTTTTTTATCCCTAGATTGTTGTATAAATATGTAATGGGTTGGGAGAATATGGGTTCCTCATTATTCCTCAATATGGTTGGGTCCCTAGGTAGTTGGTTCAACTATGGTTCCTCTACATAATTGGGTTCCAGAGTTCTTGAATGTAATAGTCTGTTGATGAGGAGAATTAGTAAAGGAATGTCAAAGAGTTGATACTGAATCTTGTGTTTTCTGTCTATTATATGTTTTCTTATGGATTATGAATGGTTTCATAGTATATTAGTTTTATCTCATGTTGAATGTTTGTGCAATGATACTAACCATTAAAACAATGAAGTATAGATGAATCTGGAATGTACTGATTATAGGAATTTGAATCATAAGAAAGTTAATATTGAATAAGAACCTAGTTACGAGCACTGACATAATAAGAAACAGTGAACCAAATAATTTCCTCCCATTCATGCATTATTGCAGAAGCCTAGTTCTCACAGTACCAATAGATGCCCCGAGTAGGACTTCATCTATGCAAGAAGGTGGTGTCGAAAGGACTGATTTCTGGTGGGTTTTGCTGGTCATATATAAATTAAACCCAGGTTCTTACAAACTGAGTAGAGCATTGACAAAAAGACAAGGAAAGGCATGGAAAGGAAAGGCATGGCAAGGAAAGGAAAGGAAAGGAAAGGCATGACAAGACAATACATGGAATGAAAAGGAAAAACAAGCATGGAAGGCCCAACATGATAAGGAAAGAGAAATCCCATCTTTCTAACAATCATTGGGTGGTATACATACCTATGGTCAATCAAGTAGAACATCAAGATCACTTCTAATATGGATGGTCTTCATTAACTTCTCATGCTCAAAGTAAGGAAAGAAGTATTGTACCTTTGATGAGTTCTTACTTGGCAATTTTTGTAGTTGGAGGTTTGTACCAACAAACAAGTTCATAAAGTGGTATACAACCTCACCTCATTTATAATCTTGAAATACATAACCATATTTATTTTGTATTATTTCATCATTTGTCAGATATTCTCCTTTAATAACCATCAACCCAATCATAAATTCAATGCCTTTGGAGTCTGTAACTAAGAGTATGAGGGTTTGCTTTCCCTCTAAGAAACAATCCAACCAATAGCAAGTTCCCCATTCATTACCTTTTTGGGAAACCACTGCATATGTGTTCCCTGCAAATATGGAGTGCCAACACATGAGTCCACTAAACGATCAAAGCATAAAACATTCATGCTAATTATTCAAAATTTACTAGAATATTCACTGAACCTGGAAGTGCAAGATATAAGATGTGATCATGATCTACTGAAATACTTGATTGGTCCTCCTCCAACTGGGATAATTCCATAGTTATACATTGACCAATGGGGGGTGATACATGATCCCATCTATCAACCCAGTCTGTGGATTCACAATTATTGCATTCATTACTACTACATGGACCACAGAAGTAAGAGATTYTCTCCTCCATATTTCAGCTATTTCATTGTTTGATGTTYGAATTTAATGGACTCCACAAGTTCCCTATATTTTTTTGCATTCATACCATTGTGATCGATCTACATCGACCACCTCCCAAAAATATCTATTTACATTTCCTTTYCTGGTTGATTGGTCTTCACAAGTTCTTGTTCCCTCTCCCATTACCGAAGAACACCATTCAACAATGGATTTTGCATACTGAATAAGGAAAGAAGTTGTGAACTTCATTTATTTCCCGTGTAATGTTCTTTTTATTCATGAACCTACTCCATCATGCTTTGTTTYTTGTGCCCCAACCTGAAATAGTCCAAAATATCTCGTACCTTGAGTTTTTTATGCAACATACACAACCATTGAAATACATAAGCATTTTTTAACTGGCTTGCGCAACCATTTGACCAAATCCAATGTTGATTCATCCGTATGTTCTTCTCCTTAATTTGATTGTAAAACAATTGAAACCATTGTTGTATGTAGGCTATTTCATGGAACCGACCATTGCTTATGTAGAAGTGGTACTCCTTCAATATAACTCTATTTTCTTCATTACTATTTGGCCCATGCTTGTCTGTGATATCGACCATTATGTTGACCTTCTCTAACTGATAATATTGGATTTGAATCTCATTTTACAGTTGAAGGGCATAGTTCTCAGCAAAGTCGACCAATGATAAGATAGTACCAATGAAAAATGTATCTCTACATATTCTAAAATGAATTTATTGTCATCAAGCCACATGGTCATGTCTTTTCGAAGAAGTCCTTGTTGTATTCACATACTCATATCTCAGAATTCACCAATTGTATATGTTTTCTTCCCCACCCTCTATCAATATCATATGTGACATATTTAAATATTTTCAATTCAACCTCATTCCTCCCCAACTCATACTCATTTCTCACATGGATACACTTTCCCAGTAATGCCATTCCACTGCACCTGGGGCATGTCCCATCTAAGAAATATTTTTGATAGAATGTACAAACCTATGGCCTTGTACACATGATGTTGTGAATAAAGTCTCTAGATGATGACGATTGAAATATACCTGAGAATTCATGCACAAGGGTGTTATGCAATACATGAAAAATGTGTGGGTATTTGTGTGTGTCATAATAATAACCATACTCAATGTGATATCTACAACAACATGYGTTATGAATTGTGTTTATTCAAACATACCAAGGCTTGAATTTATGGAAATATATTTCTCCCAAGTTAAGTGCACCATGTASAATCTTGAATCTCTCATACCATTCTATTTGTGTCATGTCAAGAAATTGTTTAATGTGGGGTTCACGGTCCCTAGATGCATTTCTCAATTTTAGTACATTTTTTTGGTTGGAAGAAGGCCTCATGTTCCCATGCCAAAAAACATGTACTAGTCCCTAAACTACTCCAATTAACTTCATGTTAGAATGAGGTAGCCTACCAATGAAGGCCAACAAATATATTGGGTCACCTGTTTCGAGGCTATCTCTTCTATTAGAATACTTTCTAAGAATTTTAATATTGCATTTCATGAGATGAGAGATTTTTTTGGAGAAAATGATGTTTTCTTGTGATATTTATAACAATTGATTATGAAAAGACATGTCGAGTTGCATTACAGTCTTTAGGACGATTTTTGTTACAATTTGTTTGAAAAGCATCCACAAGGTTTCTAAAAATATAATGATTTTTTTAATGCCTAGAATTCTCCTAACAATGGCCAAACTTCTATATTTTAACAAAGAAAAAAATAATTGACATTTAACATCATCATATTTTGGTTCAAAATATTCTTTAATGATTTTATAAGAATGATAATGAATAGTCCAGTTAGGTAAATTAACTTCAAGTGATGTTAGAACACTTTCATCCACCTAAACGTGTTTAGGAGTTCTTCGCTACACACTTCTCAATACAGGTAGGGACAATGAACCTGTATTCCGACACTCTTGACCTCTCTGTTGTGGAGTTACAAATGTAGTAGTTATTTCCCCTTCAATCACTAGCATATCAATTCTAGGAGGAGAGTGCAGATGCCCATGACTATTTTCTAAAATGTCTGACCGTCCAATAAGAGGTTGCTCCATAGGAACGTCTTCACCAGAAGTTTGTGCACTAGTTTCCTCTCTCATTTCATCCATTTTATAATCAACTCCAAACAAATTCCTCCATCAAATGGTCATCMATAACAACTTATCTTGATAATATATTGATTGTAGGTTCAATAGAAGTCTGAACTAGTTGCGTTTGTTTGTGCTAATAGAGGAGAAACAACAACGACATCTCTTCCTATAGAAATTGGATTACCCTCTGCTGAAATCCTATGTTTTGACATACCTAACCTTTCCTTT
Source organism: Picea mariana (assembly GCA_032191745.1). Classification (NCBI taxonomy): domain Eukaryota; kingdom Viridiplantae; phylum Streptophyta; class Pinopsida; order Pinales; family Pinaceae; genus Picea; species Picea mariana. The sequence goes on along the minus strand of JASDQU010680291.1, from coordinate 83,609 downwards.
TCTCTTTMTTCATTTATCTTTTCAATGGATTTCTCTTTCCTCGAATAGTTTCTACTTCAATTTCATAGGTTCCCCATGTTTAAAGAGAACAATTTTCTTCCAAGTACACTATGGAAAGTTTGCTTTCCACTAACATTTGTCTTCCAATTACATAAATTTGTCTATCAATTATATAAGAAGACACAAGTTTGTTTTCCATTGACAATTGTATTCTATTTAAATATTTTTTTCTACAAATTACACAAGCAGACGCCACTTTTCTTTCCAATGACAATTATCTTCCAATTACACAAACTTGTTTTGGTATTACAAAAGAAGACACGGGAAAGCTTTCCACTAACAATTTTATTCCAGTTAAACAAATTTGTCTACCAAATAGACAACAAGAAACAAGTTTGCATTCCACTAACAATTATCTTCTGATTGCACAAATTTGTCTACCAATTACACAAGAAGACACACATTTTCTTTCCAACAAGAGAAAAAGAGGTGTAGATTGAGATGGATAGAGAGAGAGAGGGAGGAGTGAGAGATCCAACAAGAGTAGAAGAGAGGTTGAGAGTGAGA
>JASDQU010680291.1:65108-82344 GCA_032191745.1 Picea mariana | reverse complement strand
GTAAGGGGAGAGAGGTGGGAGAGAGAGGGGGGGTTATAGGGGGAGGGAGGGACAAAGGGATAGAGGGAGGGGGAGAGAGGTAGAGAGAGAGAGAGAGAGAGAGAGAGAGAGTGTAAGAGGGAGGAGATAGAGAGGAAATGGGTGTGAGAGTGTGAGGCGTGGAAAGGAAAGGTCTAAGTCTAGGTCACGGTTTAAATCTAGGTCTAGGTCATGGTATAACTCTAGGTATAGGTATAGGTCTAGGTATTTCCATGTCTTTCCATGGATAGGTATTGACATGTCTAGGTATTACCATGTCTAGGTCAAGGCCATGTCTTGCCTTTCCATGTGCCAACATTGCTAGTCTGTGAGAGTGTGAGAGGGAGAGAGAGTAAAACAAAGAGTGGAGGTAGAGAGAGGAAGAAAAAGAAGTGGTGGTTAGAAAGAAACTATGTGAGAGTGTTAGAGGGAGAGAGAGAGGAAGAAAAATATGGGGGTTATAGAGAGGGGTAGATGTAGGAGGGAGAGAGAGAAGAGATGGTGGCAGGGAGGGGGAGGAGAGGGGTAAAGAGAGAGTGTGTGAGAGTGTGAGAGGGGGATAGAGCAAGATAGAGAGGAGGAGTAGAGAGAGTGTGTGAGAGGGAGAGGGTGATAGTGTGTGTGTGTGTGTGTGTGTGATAGGAAGGGGGGAGTGAGAGAGAGGGAGACATAGAATGGGGGTAGAGAGAGAATGAGATGAAGGGGGGAGATAGAGAGGGGAGCTAGAGAGAGAGAGAAGCAGGGGTGGAGAAAGAGAGTGAGAGTGATACTAACAACAAGGAGAGAGAGAGAGAGAGAGAGAGAGAGAGAGAGAGAGAATGGAGGTAGAAAGAGGAAAAGAGAGAAGGGGGGGAGGCATAGAGAGGGGTAGATGTGAGGGAGAGAGAGAGAGAGAGATGAGGGTGTGAAGACATGTATAATATGAAATAGGGGTGTGTGGGAATTCCTGGAATGAATGCATTTTACTAGAGTGTGTGTGCATTCTTAGGAATGAGTGCATGTTCCCAGAGTGCCTGCACATTCTTAGGAACATGCATGTGTTATCTATAAAAAAAAAAAAAATGGACGGGAATGGAAACTCTAGCATACGTGTATGCTGACTTTGTTGCCTCATATTTAGGTTCGGGATGACAAACCTAGTGGTTTAGTCTACAAATAGACAAAAAACTCCATTTTTATGAATACCTCTCTATATCTCTATTTTTGGCATTATTTTTCTTAAGATACGAAAATTTGTTGTTGATGAAACTACAGACATAGATGGAGTTGGCTATGTAGATTTAAAATATATAGTTTTTTTTTTTAAATTAATATTGTTTAATATTTCAATCTATTTTGTCTTCATATATATTAAAATCCTAGAATACATACCTCTTTTTATTTATGCTATAACTTGTTTTCAACCTAACCATTTCTAAAATGATTTGTATGCCGCACTACAACAGACCAATATTTCCAATCTAAAAAATATATATATTTTTTAATAATTTTAAGACCCTCATGGCCTACACTAATGGAAGGAGTTGTAATTTCAAGGATATATTGAATTTCATAATATAAAAATATATATATAATTAATATTATAAATTCTGAAAAAATAAGCCGCATTAGAACAACGGGTTCTATACAATTATACAATTTTTTGGAAGGAAATTTCATCATTAAGGTACTCGACACGTACACTAACAAAGACATATACCTTATATTATGCTAGAAAAATAACATACCACTATTATAAAAACTCAAATTTCACAAAGTTATTCACAATTTCTATAAATAAAAGTTGTATATTCAGAAAGCTAATTAAATTTCCTATGTTTCATATTTTTACACCATATTCAAATTCATTCTAAAAGTACCTTGAATAATACCTCCATGTTAACATATTGTTGTTTTTCCATGTTTTCAATGCCAATAATTCATCATGAGAGACCATTATTAGCTTGCACATGCCATTGTTTTTTTTTCTAATTATGATGCAAAAATTTCCTCAATATAAGAAATAACAACAATCTTCAAATTGAAAAATAGAAAATTAGCAAGCAAGGGATGTAGGAAATTGGTAGTGATGCTTGGAAGCACACTCCAATATCTCTACCGGAATCTTAACCCAAAACTCACAATGAAATTTGATCTAGTAATAAAAACAAATTGCAATAGGGAAACTCAACCAATTACAAAAAAATACGAGATACTACTAGATCTAATCAGATATGTTGGGTACACAACCCAATTCAATGGATCGCTAAACAACAAACAAATGCAAACAAGCAATCCAACCAAATCATTCAAGAACACCTCAAATCTATATCTAAGACCAAAGTTGTCACAAGAATACTCATACAAAGAGAGAATCTATGGAAATAGACCAAGTACAGACTTCTCAGATCAATTACATCTAGATTTGACGAGAGAAAATAAGAAAAAATTGCAAATTTTAAATCCTACAGGTGGTGTCACAGGTCATCTAGCCTACAGTAGATAACCATTTGTAAGGTGTCACAGGTCAATAGTATTGAAACTAGTAACATTGTCGCTTTGTCTCTAACAGAAGACAAGCAACACACTACAAAATTTTTGAAAACGAAAAATATTTGACTCAGGTATGGTAAATCTAAGAGATCCACTCTCTAAGGGAGTGATAGGGAAGACAATAATTAACTCAGAAACAAAGAAGATAGGAAAATAGGCAAGGGATTCTAAACTAGAAAAAAATCAAATATTCTTCCCCAGTGGAGTCGCCATTTATGTTACAGAGAAAAACTCACCAATTGTATAGTAATATCTCCCTAGGACCTACCTATAGATCCTATATATATAGTGGGATAGATTTCTATGGTTTTCCCTAGATCCAAACAATATGTTTCCTATTTTATGATAAGAGATAGTAAAGAGGTACACCTTTTCCTTTGAAGGTAATTGCTACATGTCCTCGACTAGTGTAGTCTTGGAAATCTAGCTCCAAGCTCCTTCAACCTACTACTTGCACACAGGAGACAAACAATACCAATATACAAATTCTCTCTAGCATTGGGAAATAATAAATTCATCTAGATCTATCCTCATCTATTCAAGGTGAGACCATATCTAATATATATCATTGAACATGAACAATATGAAAAGGGAAAACGGATGATCTATATATCAAAATGAAATAAGTACATCAATGTACTTTACCTCTATGTGTAGATCCACTCCTCCTTGCTCCTCCTCAAGTTTTCAACCAAGCTAGGCAACATGACTGAATTTTTTGTAGAGTGGAAAAGCACCTATGTATTTTGGTAGCATAACTCTCTGAATGATTCCTCCTCCCCATGCTCAAGATTGGCATTCTTTATATATATTCTTGGAATGGGCTTGGGAGAGATTTTAGATCTTCTAGAGACCAACGAAGACTCAAATATTGTGAGTTCCAAGGCTCATGCCATGAAGAACCAAATCATTCGGCCTCGCTCAACTCTTTGAAACTCTGCAAAACTAGAAGGTTACAAGGGGTGTCACTTGTTGTACAATGATGTCCAATGACATGTCTCTTGTTGTCCATGCATGACTAGCAACACCCTTCAAAAATTGACTAAATTTTGAGTTGAAGAGTGTGTTTCAGTTGTCATCTTCTTCTAATTTCCTCCTAATACTACAGGGTGGAAATTAAGGCTATAACACTTTTTCTAGGAATTCACATTAAATGGGTAAAGTTTTCTAATATTAAGGTATTTGACTAAATATTATCCTCGTGGTCAACATGAGGTAACACCAATTTTATGTAAGGATGTACAACCTAAGTAGTCTGAGAGTCTATGAAAGCAAAGAATCAAGGAACTAGAAGACAAAGGCCATATACATTTTTATAAATAAAACCAATGCATTCATTCAAAGGCTTTTTTTTCCATTGTAAGCTATCTTTGTATGATAATAAGAGTCCATGTTATCTAGTGTTAGAATACTCTTGTTGAATTGTATTAGTTGTGGACTATTCCCCCTCTCTTAGTTCTCTTGGTGCTTGTGTGCACAAGTGTTATAGCTTGTGGACTATTCTCTTTCTATAATTTGTATTTTCATGTATCTCATGGAGTTTCTCAGTAGCTCGTAGAATATTCTTGGTGGATCAGAAACTTCTATTACTCATATGAAAATGTAGTAGACTATTCTCTCTTGTGTTATATGACTAATCTTATTTTAATTGATATTGTTGGTTTTATGATATGGAAGTGTGCTAAGTAATTGGATCATTCTACTTTAGAAGAAAGTTTCGAGAGTCTAATTAAGGTTCATTTCAAATGGGAATGGTGGAATAACCCTCTACCATAGGTTACATTGCTAGCTCTTATTTAGGTAGTTGCAAATCATATTTCATTGTTGCAGGTGCATTGTTGGCACCAGGATGAAGTGGAAAGAAGGACGATCATGGGAAAGAAAGCGTGCAGAAAACTGAAGTGAAAACTGGAAAAATATTAGCACGAGCGAATGAAATAAAGCATGCATAGAGGAAAGTGACAGCTGGAGGAAGAATAGCACGCCCATGGGAGAAAAGCCTAGCGTAAGAAGGGTTAGGGTTTTGGTAATATTTTGTAAGTGGTTGAAAAGCCCGAAATGTATAAATATAGATACAAAAGTATCATATAGGGTGGTGGTTATTGTTGTTGTTGTTATCATTATTGATTTTATGTTAGTTTTTATGAGGATTACGATTGTCATTGTGTGATTGTTCCGAGTATTGTTGTCAGCGATGTGGGAAGGATTTTGAGTTGTATGAACCGAGTTTTGTAAGTTGTTGAGAAAGAATAGATAAAAGGGAAGGTAGATATGAGAATTAGACCACAGGCTGTAGATCTTGGTGTGATCTTGTTCACCTCACATAGATCTTACCCACTTTTTCGGACCACTATAAGCGTGCAGCGCAAGGAAATCAAGAAGCACCATAATAAAAGAGCCAAGAGACAGATCTTTGTGGACGTAGCCTAGGAGGGGTGAACCACGATAATCTCTATGTAATGTGTTGAATGTCTGCATATCTTTAACTTCTTTCAGCAATAGATGATTATAGTTGATGAATAACCAAATTCATTATTAGAATCCATTTATATTTTGAGTTATATGCATGTTATTCCTAGGAACAAGTAGATTACAGTAACAGTTCATTGAACAGGGCTGTAATCTAGAAACCTTTTATCCCCTACTCTGTCCTGGACTATAAACACCTAAGTCTTATAGTCAACCATCTATAGCTATCTCTGGTGAGACTGCGCAGTACCTTTCGAGCGCTGCGTTGCCTTCTGGTTTACCAGGAGGGCTGATGGTTAGAGGCTTTGTTGGAATACCAAATGAAATGAACCCTGGGTCAATAACTCAAATAAAAGATACCAACAAATGGTTTTGTTGTCGCGTTAAGAGRAACAAGATAGCACTRAGTAGATGAKATAGAGTGGACAAGAACCATTGAAGAAGAAATGAGCCATTAGAAGGGAATGTGGAGACCTTGGAACCCCACGAGAGAAGAAATTGACAGTTGGTTGAGCACTAAAGAGATAGAATTTGCACACAAAGACAATAGAAAMCCTAGAATCACAMCACGCAGATACCTGGATAAATACGTGTTTACGGATTTACACGAAATCTTTTTCTGTGATTTTTCGCATCTACTACAGGAGTGGATCTTAAGACTAATGGGGAATCACCCGACGAACCAGATTCAACAGCTATATTGGACTCTAGTACAGATTCAGTAGCTGCAGCAAGTGAACAATAAATTCACCCGCGCAGTAGACTTTTGGCTTGACAGTATTATGGCAGGATTCATCACAGAGTTTCCGATAGACACAACAAAGTCATACAACACAGCTGAGCAATAATTTCTACAAGGACCCAGAGGAAGGTATATTCGATCCTGTATACTTCTATCAATATACTGCTTTATAACAAAGGTGTGATGACAATGGAATTAGATAGTTAGACTTCCCTGCATGCATGGGGGAAGGGGGGAAGCACTAATAGAGAAAGGAGGAATGGAAGGAGGGCAAGATAAAGAGAATAAGGAAGAGGAACCATTGGACCTGATCGCGATGGATGAAGACCAGCTCAAGTGGATCTTGGCGTCATCAGGAATGACGCGTAGCGGAGCACCCTACCAATATAAGATAAACAACAAGAAGAGAGTTGTAGCTGAAAGGGAGGTCTTGGCAAGTGATGAGGAGGAGGTAGAGGATCTCTGGGTTGTGGAGAAGATTGGGGAAATCCTGCGTGCCACCTACGAGAGGAAAATGAAAGGCCCAAGAACGGGAGAAGAAMACAGCCACCCCTTTCAGGTCAATGTCAGTGCGGAACCCATAAACCCATGCATGACCAATACACCATAGATAACACCATCGTTTAGGCAACCAAAGTTCRAAGGAAGTCTGACAGTAGGAAGTACATCTACACAAGGAGTGACAACTGGAGGAGCCAGTTCAGGTAATCTTAGTCAAGTATCCACACCGCGTGGAGGAGGCAGTAGTTCAATACTCAGAATGGCAAGACACGACCCTACTATCAKATTACTAGAGTTTCAAGGAGGAGCAGYAGAAGACCCTGAGAAGCATCTATTCATTTGCGCCAAGATCTGGGAAGTAAAGAAGATCATTGATGACAACACCAAACTCGCGCAACTAGCGATCACGCTAAGAGACCGCACACTAGACTAGTACATGAGTCTAGACACGAACAGTACTCTAGGGATGACAAGSACACTAGAYGACATTAAGAAACTATTAATCAATGAGTTCCAGAAGCCGAGCTCAGAGGATTAGTATATGAACGAGATGATTAAAATAAGACAAAAACTGGGAGAATTGGTATGGGAGATTGATCAAAGGTTCAAGTGACTAAAAGGGAAGTTAAAATACCTCATAACCGAGATGAAACATCGGCACCTGTTTATCAACTCACTAATCCCACACTTAAAATACCCACTACAACAACAGAAGTTTCAGACACAAGCAGAGGCTTTGCAGGCAACCTTGCAATTGGAAGAGAATCAGTATCAGCAGACAGACCCAGCTATCAAAGAACTGAAAGAGGATCTGAAGAACTTAACATTTTAGTTGAACCAGAATAAGAACAAGGAAAAATGAGAAGTCGTTTGGTGTACCACATGCAGGATAGAAGAACACCACAAAAACGAATGTTCGACGATTGCGCAGTATATGGCAACAGGGATTCCAAACCCGCTACCACAGGGGGGATTATGGTGTGAAATCTGCAAGAAACTGGGTCACGACCCTTACCATTGCACGATGATGCAGAAATACCAAACAGTCCCAATGAACTCATATTTCACTTTTTGCAAGTCAGTCGGCCATGATGACAAAGATTGCAGAACTATGGAGTTGATGTGGGAAAGAACCTTAGACGCCTATAGGGTACAGGAAGAAATGATGACTGGGCAGGAAACACCATAGTTCACTCAAGCCCCATCACCATACAACATTTCACAACAATAGTATAATACTTCCCAACAAACCTATAATAATGCACAGACGCAGTACAACCCAGCACAACCCTAGTACAATACCGCGCAGTTTAATCAGGGAACACAATATAATGTGCCATGAGGTGATTGCGCAGCCTATAGAGGAGCAGGACGAGCGAGAAGAGGTTTTGGATGTGGGAGGGGACCAGTCACATGTCACAATTGTCAGCAACCAGGACATTATGCATGGAAATTCCCACTACCATCAGCAACCTGTATGTATTGCCGCACTTCGTACCACAGTACAGAGGAATGTCTGACACAACTCGTAAATATCCAGGAAAAAAGGAACCAAAATAACCAAAATGTTTAGTGGATTTCAGCTGAAGCAAGGGATGACAAACGGAACATCAACATAATCACTTGAGGAGGAACGAAAATAGGAAACAACACAGTTCGATTGGACCCAACACAGAACCAATGGGTAAAGAATAACCCTGACCCCAAGAAGTAGTTCGACACACAAAAGGAAAATGAGATATTTACAAAAGCCTGACAAGAATTCCAGAAGGAGGACATAGAGTTGACTGCACAACAAAACAAGGAAACTCTACAATATGACATGCCACCATCACTAGACCATACCAACAGAATACAACCTAAGGAACAAGTAAGTACTCTCAAAGACTTTTTGCAATCATGCATCAAAATGTTAGATGATCCCTCATCTATCAAAGTATTGCAAAACATCCTAGAGAAATGTAGCAGCAAGACAGAACAAAAGCCAGAACTGAAAACTGTCAACCATTTACACACAAGAAGAAGAACAAGTAGAGAATTTAGAATCAATGCTAACATTGGGGATTTCAACATGGGATATATTATACTAGATCTAGGATCTGAGGTGAATGTACTACCAAAAACCACATGGCAATGCATGGGAGAACCTACATTGGGATACTCAACTGTTCAATTAAAGCTAGTGAATCAACATAGAGTCCTACCAATAGGTAGGCTAAAAGGACTAACCATAGATCTGGATGGCGTGTGCACTAAGGTAGACTTTGAAGTCATTGAAATAGTAGAAAGTACAACACCTTACTCAGTGCTACTTGGACTGGATTGGGCATTCAAAAACCAGGCCATAATTAACTTGAAGACCAGAAAAAATACATTTGAGTTGGGAGACTACAGGGTTATAGCTCCATTCGACCCATCAGAAGGCGAGAGGTTCGTCGAACCCACTTGTCTGGATCTAGAAGAAATCAGACAGTTGTACAAAACAACTGCGCGTGATGCGGACTATATAAACCCAACTGCAGATGGGATACTCAGTTGACGGAGCATTACTTCATGCACAACGAACTCAGACACTAGGTTAGAAAACTGGCAGTAAAGACTACATGAAGTATACACAAGAAGGTGTGCAATAATAGATTGCACAGTAAAATGGATTGGCATAGAAATCAGAGAACCACCTAGTTTTCACGGGCTAAATGATTTGGAAACTTTCTTGACACAATATGAAGATGAAGTATTAGAGAACCAGAGACTATTAGCACTAGATTTATCACTAAAGGCTACACCTGCAAGATGGTGGGGTATGCACAAAGAGACTATCATAGATTGGTACCAATGCAAACAATTACTACGCATAAGGTTCATCACAAAACAGATATGGAACTACTGACAAAAATATTATGGACTAGGAGTACCAGCAGAACACTTGGAGGCATGTAAAACACCATGGAAAATGACACCACCAGAAGAATGGCCTCACCACTTCATTCGTACTTTAGAAGGCATACCAGCGAATTGGTATATAGACCGGGAATTGTGAAAAGGAACCAAGACATGGGTGCCACTCCAACAGAACTTTACAGTCACTTTCTCATTCGAGCATGAGAACCCCAACATAGACATGGCCAACGGATCAAAGATGTCCTTTTCATTACAGAACCAGAAGTGGAATTTATCACAGAGGTACAGTAGCAGAATAAGTAGACAGTCAAGGAATTGCTATCATTCTACCATGTACAGGAAGAAGCATCAGATGAAGATGATCCGTGCGATATTCAGATCGAAGAAGACAAAGGTGAGAGAAATGTGGAAAGACCACCCTTAGAATCAGAGGTCATCTTTGTGCCAATAAAGATCAATAAGGTTAACATAGGGACCGTCGAGCATCCCAAAATGGCCAACATTGGAGATTATTGGCACGAACAGACACTAGAAATCATCACAGAATTGTTGCACGAATACAGTGACCTTTTTCCCACGACCATTACAGAGATGAAAGGAATAGCCAAAGAATTAGGAGAAATGAAGATACCTCTCAGACCTGAGGCAAGACCCATTAAACAATGACCATATAGACTGAACCCCATCTACAAACAGAAACTTAAAGACGAGATCGACAGGATGCTCGAGGCCAGCATCATTGAACTAGTCAAAGAATCAGAATGGATAAGCCTCATGGTAGTACAAGACAAGAAACAAGGAAGAGGGATCAGGATATGCGTCGACTTGAGGAAGTTTAATGATGCATGCTTACATGACCCATTCCCCACACCATTCACGGATGAAGTACTCGAGAACATAGGAGGACACGAAACCTATTCATTCACCGATGGATTCTCGGGATATCATCAGATTAAGATAGCACAAGAGGATAGACACAAGACCACATTTGTGATAGAATGGGGATCATATCAGTACACAGTCATGTCGTTCGGATTGAAGAATGCACCTGCGATATTCTCCAGAGTGGTCATCACAACATTTAAGGAATTCATCCACCAATTTCTCGAAGTATACCTGGATGATTGGACGGTATATAGCCTGTTAAAAAACCATGTGGAAGTCTTACGCCTGATGTTAGAATGATTCAGACAGTGCCAGATATCACTGAATATCAATAAATGCATATTTGGAACACCATTTGGGATACTACTAGGACACATAGTATGAAAACAGGGTTTACTAGTGGATCCGACCAAAATCGTAGTCATTGTTAACCTACCATCACCAAAAACAGTCTGCCAACTAAGAGCAACGTTAGGACATACGGGATATTACAGGAAATTCATCAAAGGCTACATGCAGATTACAACACCTATGGAAAAGCTGTTAAGGAAGGATACCAAGTATCAATAGAACGATGAGTGCCAACATGGTCTGGATACACTGAAGGAAAGATGGTCACCGCACCAATATTGGTATTTCCAAACTGGGAAAAGACATTCCATGTACATGTAGATGCATCAAAAATAGCACTTGGAGCTATCTTAGCGCAACCAGGAGTAGGAGACTTGGATCACCCGATAGCATTTGCAAGAAGGAAATTATTAGACTCAGAATAGAATTATAACACGATGGAAAGAGAAGGCTTAGCTATGGTTTACGCACTACAAAAATAAAGACATTACCTATTGGGAAAACAATTTAAGATGTTCACAGATCACTCAGCCCTGAAATACCTAGTTAACAAGCCAGTGTTGGGGCGGAGAATTTGTCGATGGTTACTACTATTTCAAGAATTTGACTTCGAGGTAATAGTCATACCAGGGAAACTGAATGCAGGGCCTGACCACCTATCGAGGGTCACAAATGGAGAGGAACCCATGAATTTGGAAGACAACTTTCCAAATGCACAGCTCTTCTCAATACAGATTGTTGATGATTACTTTGCATAGGTCATTCAGTACTTGAGCACAGGTACTACGCCGCAAGGATATACCACTGCGCAGAAGAAGAACCTGGTAGTCCGTGCAGCAGACTATCAACTAATCGCAGGGAATCTATACAAAATGGGTGCAGATAGCATCTTACGAAGATACGTACTAGACCACGAACGACCAAGAATTTTAGCGGAAGCCCATGAAGGAATAGTAGGAGGGAACTACGCAGGAAAAGATACCATGCAGAAGGTACTATGCACAGGATTATGGTGGCCAACGATACATAGAGACTCAAAAGAATATTGTTAACAATGTGATGTCTGTCAATGGGTCGGCAAACCCAATAGAAGGGACGAGATGCCACTACGACCACAAGTGACACTTCATGCATTCGACAAATGGGCAATAGACTTTGTGGGACCCATTAACCCACTCGCCAAGAGAACAAGGGCAAGATATATTATCACCGTGACTAAATATTTAACAAAATGGGCAGAATTCGCACCAGTAATTACTAGATTTGGGTGCCCAAGAATTTTGATGAGTGATCAAGGAACACACTTCATCAACAGTGCCATCCAAGTGATACTTGAAGAGTTCGAAGTTCATCACCAAAAAATCACACCGTATCACCCACAGGCTAATGGCACAGTAGAAGCCTTCAACAAAGTTCTAGAGAACGCCCTGACGAACATATGCAACGTCAACAGGTACGATTGGGATCTCAAGGTACCAGCATTACTATGGGCGTATAGAACCACATGAAAAAAGTTGACAGGTCACACACCATTCAAACTGGTCTATGGTCAAGAAGTAGTAGTGCCGTTAGAATTTCTAATACCTAGTCTACGTGTAGCAACTATCACACAAATGACAGAATGAGGCGCAATCCAGGAATGATTGGATCAATTACTGTCAATGGAGGAAGACCAAATCTTGGCAGGATTCCACCAACAAGTATAGAAAGCAAGAGACAAAGCGTGGCACGACTTCCACATCAAGAGAAAGATGTTCAAGGAAGGAGATCTAGTATTTCTCTATGACAGTAAAGCGTTGCAGCACCCAGGGAAGCTGAGGATGCATTAGCTAGGACCATACGAGGTAAAATTTGTCATGGACAGAGGAGTTGTACAGTTGAAAGATCTAGTAGGCACAGACCTAAGAGGAATGATCAACAGGAGCCAGATGAAGCTATACAAGGATAGTCGACTACCCACCACGTAGTACACCACACAATAAGACTAAAAACAAAAGCRCGCAGCATGACGGACAAGTCGCATATGCAACACGAAACCAGTGAGGGAAAAGACAACGGCCATATCGGAAAGGGAAATAAGCGGGAAAAGGAAAGTTAGTAAAAGCACACTGACAGGATAGCATGCGACAGAATTAAAGTAAGGAAAGGACAGATGGGATGTCGTCGRCAAAGTATCCATAAGGGCAGGTACGAAACCACCGCAAATGCATTGAACCCACACTTATGGTACATTAATCACAAAAGGTAGGAGGCGTCCTCAACAAGCTTCATGGCACACCCATACAACACATGAGCACAGAAACAATTAGTCTATTCACATAAGAAGAATAGAGAAACAGAAAGAGCAGCCCAAACGCACATAGCAAGATCACATAGCTTATCCGAGCCATTTGAACCAAGCAAATGTCTGCCTGACACCAGTATGGCACCACCAAAGAACCAAGACAGACAATCAGACCTACTAGGGTTCAAACTAGGTCATGAGGGATATGGGAAGAGAACGACCAGCAGTCACCAGAGATATTGACGAAATCCCATCGCTAGAGGACATTCCAGTCAAATCAACACTGATCCAGGAAGAGATCTCGCATCCCCAAGCAGAAACTAGGAAAGAGGACATGCCGGAAGCAGCACAAGAGCCTCGGAATGAAGCAGTAGGATCTCACCAGGAAGGACAACCAGCAAATGCCGAAGCAGCCATGGAAATAAATGGAAGCACATAGAACCTGGAAGTATAGGTCCAACCAAATGTTCCAAAAATACCCATCCTAGACTTTTCTTTTTTGTCCAAGCCGAGTGGTGAAATGGGCAAGGCTTAGGAAGAATGGATGGTGAAGCAGCAAACGGGAGTTGCTGGAACTTCGAACTAGCCAACACAGCAAAAAGATAGGATTCAGATACCGATCTCACCTCGAAAGAAACCAGCTGCAGAGATTGTGCTACCTCGCACACCAGAAGGAATACAGGTGGACTCACAGCTATTGGGTCACGTCAGAAAGCTCAAATTTTCTGACCATGATGTAGCGGACGAAACAAAATTCCCAGAGCTTGCACCACAAGTCTTTACGGAGGCAATAGTCGTGAACCCTCTCAGAGGAACTATCACTAAGCCATGCCAGTGGGCAGCCAGACTGGATAGAACCAGAATCTTAGAATTGTTGAAGATACCACACTTTGGCAGAGGCCAATATGCGACGACATGTACCAAGAAACTGTTAGCAGTTATGCATGGAGGGGATGTATGGATGCACAAAATTGTCCCCATAACTCTTGAACTTATTGTGCAGATTACAGGACTACCCATCTGGGGTATGGATCCTGCATTGATACTGAATGATAAGTCCATCAAGAAATCATTGGCAGAAGAAATGAAGTAGAAATATGGCACCGACAGGGGAACGAGAGGAATTATAATCAAGCGAATTAAAAATGCCACAACACAATTGGGAGAAAAGATATTAGCTTGCAAACTTCTAAGAAAATGCCGCAAAGATGGAGTATCGACATGAGTCATCACAGCTGCAGCTCAGTGCGCGGAAGGCACCTTCATGAGCTCTGCACCATATTTTTCAATCTTGTTCCAAACAGACTATAAAGATGCGCAGGAAGCAGGTACATAATTCATTATTCATGGTTGATTACTCTCATCGCTTTCGTGGTATGGAAAGAACCAGACCATGTCACCTTCTGTACCACACCACAACCAGGAGGAATGAGATATCGTGTCTTGAAATCCATGCCACTGGCCAAGCATAAGAAGGAAAATGGGATTATATTCAAAGCTTACCTACGAGAAATGTAGGAAGCAATCAATCGAGCATGGAGGATAACACCAGAGGCTATTGCGCGATTCGGGGGCATCACTAATTTCTAGGCTAGGCGACAAGCCATTTGGATACAGCCAAAACAAGACCCACAAAATAGTGGCTATAGATGCGCTACTACATCACCGAGGGAGACATTGACAGGATCATCCACGAGTGTCCAGATGAATGGAAAATACCAACTATACCCAGAACAGTATAGGGACAAACAACAGAAGGAGGGCCTCCGCAGGTGGAAACACAGTCTCCACAAGTCCCAGTACCCAAGAAACCAAGAACGGGCCAAATCAAGTCAACTTAGATAGAGGGAGACTCAGAGCAGCCACGAACCCAGAAGGGGARAACAAAAGCCACTCAGTCGACCAATGAACAGCAGAAGTCAGCTGAGGGAGCATAGGAAACCGCGACAAACCTCATCACACAGAAACCAGGGGGAACCAAGAGACCAACTGTACAGGAAACAGGTGTGCGCAAGAAATCAAAGGCACAATGATCACCACMAAAATACACAATCACAGAGGACGATGGCGAGACGATTTCCAGAATGGTCCAGGATTGCTTCGTAGAGGACTTTGATCATGCAGCGTACCACAGGTAAAAACTGTAGAAGGAGCTGGCAGAAATGGGGCAACTCCTAAAGAAATTTGGAGAAGCCCAAATTACAAGTAGCAGCAAAGGCATAGAACCATCGAGCGCACGGACCACAGAAAGAATGGAGGTAGGAAAATATGACTCAGTTCTTCTGAAACCACATTCCACAGTTTACATAAAGCTGAGCATGCTATGAATGGATGAGATTGTGGGACAGACACCACTGAAGGACTTGGATCAGATCCAATTGGTCCTAACATGGATGCCAACAAAGGCCTTATACAAATTGCAGGTTAGCGTTGACCATGAGATACAGTCTCTAGCACATAAAAACTTGGTCGAACTACAACAAGCAACAAAGAAGCAGGAAACACTAGAAACAGTTTGCACGTAGGCAAAATCGGAAATGCAGGAGGAGAAGGGACATAGAAATGAGTTGGAACGCAGAGTGGAAGACATTTTTGGAAAACTTCCAACTACTACGCAAGGAAGTGAACTCCCAATGGCAGAAAAGATCGATCAGATTGCACAGGCAATTGATCAATATCAGAAGGAGATCGAGACTCTCCGTGGACATATTATACCAACAACTCCACCAACAGTAAAGGGGTAGAGGAAGTAGGAAGCAATAGCGCAACTACAGAAGCTGGAAAAACAGGTCATCATAACAACCGACTTGTTGGATAAAGCAGCACAACTCTGGACAAAGCTAGAAGAGGATCCATAGGTCCAACAATGGGACAAGGAGGAGGAAAGGATCAATGCAAAGATCCAAGAATTCAAGAAGCAACAAAAAACCATCTCAATTCCAGAATGGTTCAAGGGGACACAAGAGTTAAAGAAGTTACTGGCAGAACTTCTCACTGTGCAAACACAGAAATAGGAGCGGCAGGCTCGAATAGAACCATTGCAGGAACAGGTAGCAGTGGTACTAGAGCACGCAAAAGAAGCCAGAACACAGTCAGCACAGACTCAACTATAATGTGCATAACTAATAAGCGAAGAAGTAGCAGCGCAAACAGTCGATACTATCAAAGAAAAACCGTGCAGGCACTGACAAAAGCAACAGAATTGCAAGAGAAGTTCCAAATGATAGCTAGGGAGATCAAGGAGGCACAGCGCAATTAGGTGACTCGGTACGAGTCACATGTGAGTGTTGGGGGCCTGTTGGCACCAGGCCTAAGTGGAAAGAAGGACGATCACGGGAAATAAAGCGTGCAAGAAAATGAAGTGACAACTGGAAAAAGATCAACACGAGCGAATGCAAGAAAGCGTGCATAGAGGAAAGCGATAGCTGGAGGAAGAACAACACGCACATGGGAGAAAAACCTAGCGTAAGAAGGGTTAGGGTTTTGGTAATATTTTTTAAGTGGCTAAAAAGCCCGAAATGTATAAATATAGATACGAAAGTATCATATAGGGTGGTGGTTATTATT
Source organism: Picea mariana (assembly GCA_032191745.1). Taxonomy (NCBI): domain Eukaryota; kingdom Viridiplantae; phylum Streptophyta; class Pinopsida; order Pinales; family Pinaceae; genus Picea; species Picea mariana. Next base: position 66,094 of record JASDQU010680291.1, on the reverse strand, counting down.
GTTGTTGTTATCATTGTTGATTTTATGTTAGTTTTTATGAGGATTACGATTGTCATTGTGTGATTGTTCCGAGTATTTTTGTCGACTATGCGGGAAGGATTTTGAGTTGTATGAACCGATTTTTGTAAGTTGTTGAGCAAGAATAGATAGGAGATAAGGTAGATCTGAGGATTAGACCATAGGCTGTAGAGCCTGGTGCGATCTAGTTCACCTCACATAGATCTTACCCACTTTTGCGGACCACTGTAAGCACATGGCACAAGGAAATCAAGAACCACCATAATAAAAGAGCCAAGATCCATATCTTTGTGGATGTAGCCCAGGAGGGGTGAACCACGGTAATCTCTGTGTAATGTGTTGAATGTCTGTATATCTTTAACTGCTTTCAGCAATAGATGATTATAATTGATGAATAACCAAATTCATTATTAGAATCTATTTATATTTTGAGTTATATGCATGTGATTCCTAGGAACAAGTAGATTACAGTAATGGTTCACAAAACATGGTTGTAATCGAGAAACCCTTTATCCCCTACTCTGTCCCGGACTGTAAACACCTGAGTCTTACAGCCAACCATCTATAGCTATCTCGGGTGAGACTGCACAATACCTTCCGGGCACTGCGTTGCCTTCTGGTTTACCAAGAGGGCCGATAGTTAGAGGCTTTGTTGGAATCCCAAATGAAATGAACCCTGGGTCAATAACTCAGATAAAAAATAGCAACATGCATGTTAGTTTCAATTCATTTTGATATCTAGTTTACCACAACCATGTCATAACCAAAAGGTATTTCATTTGAACAAGGAAATGTTTAATTGGTCCTTGTGAATTTGACAAGGGACATTTACCCATGTGAATAGAACTATGTAAAATATTTGTACACCAACTTGTTCCATATTAACACTTCATTCATCATCAAAATGGAAAGTAAAAAAAAAATAGCATAATGTCACCAATAACAAATACGAATAGTATAATAAGAAC
>JASDQU010680291.1:3451-19046 GCA_032191745.1 Picea mariana | reverse complement strand
AACGTGTTAGTCGCTTTAGCGACCAACCTGTTAGTCGCTAGAGTGACCAACCTGTTTGTCGCTAGTATAGCCAATTGGTCACAAACATCAACGTGTTGGTCGCTTTAGCGACCAACCTGTTCGTCGCTAGTCAATTAGAAACTAATTGATCCTCCTTCTTTTGACCTTTTTAACTGATGTTTTGGTCACTCTAGCGACTAATATTCGTCGTTCTAGCGACTCGTAGTGGTTTATTGACTAAGTTTGCCAGGGTTGTTTTGGTCACTCTTGCGACTAATATTAGTTGTTTGACCGACTAACATTCGTCGCTATCCAAACATTTCCCTATTGTGAATAGGCTTCTTTTTTTGGTTGCTAGACCGGTGAAGATCCATGTGTGGTCGCTAGACCGAAGAATTAATTTCGACGAAAAAAAAATTTATCTTGGTCGCAAAAACGACTCTATGCTGACAAAAATTTGTGTCTACTTCGTCGCAAAAACGTTCAAATTTAATAGTGAGTGACAATGAGAGCCCGGAGCCATGTCACGACACCCTTGTGCATGTCCAAGAGGAAAAAGGTCCTGAGAAAACTTCTTCCCTTGAGCTCAAAGTTCAAGACAAGGAGGCCTCGCAAGAGGAAACAGAATTCGAAAGTGGCCTCGACACAAAGGAACCCAATGCATCGGAAACCGAACCAGATATGGAGGACAAGCCTGAATCAGAGGAATCAAAGAAAGAATCCCCGCAAAAGGAAATCAGTGGTTCAGCGGCCAACGAGCAAGTAAGTCACAAGTCTGTACCCGACGTCTCTATTCTACCCAATACTCAAATCCCCGACGAGCAACAAGTAGAAGTTGGACCTATGAGGCACAGTGAGGAAGTTCAAGAGCCCAATCTTGAACAAATATACACCATCGATAGCCTGGGAAACACACTCACATGTGGTGATCAGCAGATACCAGAGTTAGTAGATGAGGTAGCAGATATTTATGCAATATCCTATAATCAAAAGAGAAAGGCCATCATTCAAAGGACTGCAACGAAAAGAAGGATCACGTTGGATCACTCCATCTTGGTTACTACAAAGGAGAACTTATTCAACACAGCAGATGCCCAGACGTCTGAACTGATTTGCGTGGGAAAGGCCCTCTCATATGCCACCTTGGATAGATCCAAGAGAGACGAACATGAACTAACCGCCGCCCTAAAGGAGCTCGAACACTTGCATCATCTGGTCGAATACTATAGAGGCACCACGCAGACCATTGTGTGTCTGAAAGGTGAGTTCAAAGAAGTTTACGATGAGTTCAAGAAGGAAAGACACATGTTAACCACGAACATGGTTGAGTTCCAAGAGGACACTCTCATGGAACTCGATACATGCAAGGAGATTGAGCGATGGTGTGAAAGGGCGCAGCAAGCGGTAGAAAGACTCGAGTACATCAAGGCAGTCCAGCAGGGTCGAGACAAGGAAAAACATGGCATTCGGACGGTGGGAAAAAGTAGTCTTAATCGCATGAAGTGATCAGCCAAGTACTAGGCTAATATGTCTCGGGACCCACACTAAGAGATCCAAGAGTAATGGACTATATCCAAGAAGCATTGGGATAAAATTAACAAAATAATGAAGGATGTCGGGCTTCCCGAGTTCGGCACCCCCGACAAATTTGTCAACTTAAGCGATGTAGTCAAGTTGCATGCCAAACAAGACTTGCTATGAACCAAAGAGCTTGCAAATATGACCGATGTGAGGCCAGGGCAAGTGCAACGATTCACAGAACCTTCGATCAAGGCCCGAACCATCCTACAGCAATTGAACTCTAGTCTAGTAAAGTATCGGGCGCATGCAGTAGACATCAGGGGAATATATGCGGCTCCGATGGAACAACACAGTATTCCATGGGCCCAAACTTGTGAAGAACTGTTTATCAACTGGTCTGAATATGAGAGAAGACACCCTTTCCAAGAAATATCTCGGGTTGACTGTTAAAGAAACTGTTAGAAGATAATGCCACGTGGCGATTTTTTCTTTGCTTAAACTGCACTTAGCCATTAATTTCAGTTAAACTTTATATTATAAATAAAGACATCCACCAATTAGTTAAAGGTCGATGGTTGTTGTAAGAACTCTTTCTTTTTGGTTGTCAAGAATTATTTTGAAGCTTCTATGAATTGAGAAGTCCTTTTGGACCAAAGACAAACTATTTTCATCAGATGCATGTGATTGGACTTGGAGAAGAACTACTTCCTATCATGTTTCATGAATGATACAGTAATGAGTAAGAAAAATTAATTATGTTGTCAAGTTATTTGGTGCAATGTTTTAATGTTCTTTGCTTTAATGATGAAGATAAAATTATTGTGCTATTATGTGATGAATAGTTATGGTAGATGAATTATTTTGCTTGCCATTATCTTATTACATGTGTGTTTTTCTTTCTAATAACTAGTTTCTCATACAGTAATTGGATGCTCACATGGTTGATGTATTAGTACTAGGCCTGTGGTATAGAATCATTGTCTGCATGTTTGAGCAGCAGGTTATCCCAAGCTCAGCCTCTTCCCCGGTAGTTAAAACTTAATCATGTTTGTTGTCAAGTTGGTTTATCATGGCTTTCATTTCTCCTACCAGTCCCACCCAAGAGAAAATACAGAAGAGAATGGTCCTAACTGAAGGAAGAGCCTTCACAAGAAAACACAAAGCCCATTGATAAATTGGTCGGATCGCAAGATCTGGAGAACCATTCCATATTTAAACGTTGCAGATTCTAATTAGGCCTCGGTGGTGAGTTTGGTTCCTACTGTTGAAGTAAGGGATTTAATACCCATCAACAGAATTTGTGCTAGAAGGAGGGCCGAGAATGAATGGATGAATATATATTTTATATAACATTTCAAATAGCCTACAGATTCGTAGCGGCCCACATGCATGGCTAGTCATTCAACAGACATCCCACACACGCTAAGTACTCCCGAAGTGGGTAACTCACCCTAGCCCGAGGAAGAACCTTTTCACCTTGAAATACCTTCTACCCTTCCTCACGAGGAAGTAAATCAATTTAGAAGAATCACAAGAGCTTATGCCTGGCAGATCAGTGCATTTTCCTTAGCTCCCATACTCCCTCGAAGAAAACAACAAAGAATACCAGTGGTTATCACTCCCAACGAGGTTTTCGTACACTCTGTAGAAGACTTAATAGATTTCACAATTACCAAAATCCATGAACCTCTTGATTTGATACCCAAAACGTCAGCCAGCGACATCTCTGAGCCAAATGAATTTTTGGAAGAAGAAGATCGACTAAGATTTCGAAGATATGGAAGGTAATAATAACCATGAGGAAGAAGGGGAAATCCCACTTCAGAACAACCAACCTAGGTTGGTTGGAGATGTTGTCGTCATCCTTGGATGAGTACATAATCTTCCCCATCACCCAGAGAAGTTGCTTCCCAAGTACGACCCCAAGACTTCATGTTTACCTGAAGATCATATCAAGAAGTTCATACTCATGATTAGACTCATGAACGTTCAACATGAAGACGTAGTCTGCAGAATTTTCCCCTACACATTTGAAAATTCAGCTTCCACGTGGTATTTTAATTTGCCAGTAGGATCTATAACTAGCTGGACCAAGTTCCAGAAAGATTTTCTAAATAAATATGCATAGGAAACTACTACGGGAGCTCTGATGGCTGAGTTGTTCACAGCCACCATGAGTCCGAAAGAAAGGGTCAAATATTTCAATCAAATATTCACGACCATCTTAAACAAATTCCATCCCACGGAAAAACCAACTCAAGAGTTGCAGATCAAGGTTTATGCTAACGCACTCCCGGCTTCTATTTCCATGTTTGTAAAGAGAGTCGCTAAGAAAACCCTAGCGGAAAATTTTGAAGAGGCCAAGACAATAGAATTCCATATGAAAGGATGTAAAGAAGGCCAAGCCTCTCTAGTAAATAAAGAAGCCCAACCCCCTCCCAGGAGAGGACTCCTTCTAACTAGACCGTTGGGGAAACCAACTGAAAAATCTCCCGACAAGGGTAATGGTGATATAGAAGATCGACAACACATGGTTAAGAAATTATCAAACGAGATCATAGACATGAAGACAAATGCAGGAGAGGGAAACCTAGGCCAAAGGCCCTATAAGCCTTTCTTTAAAAGGAACCAGCCTTTCAAAGAAATTGAACCTCCCCTAGCTAACTTAAATATTGATCTAGGGAATGTTGCGTCTGATTCTTTCTATACTTGTCATCAGGAAAACCACTCTGAAAGAGACTTCCATCAATGGGTACATGCCATGAATTTGATGGTCAATCGGTTTCTATACGAAGTCTACCTAACTAGATAGCCAAGCAGTTCAGTTATGAATATTGCTAACCAGGAAAAGATTGACCCACCACAAGATACAGCCATGCTGATATGGGATCCTGACCTGATCATGCCATTCGATGACCTGTTTGAGTCTCATGAACAACCCATGAAAGTTTCTGTGGTACATACACGCATTAAGGGCCCGCCTGGATCGAACGATACCGATGTCACCCAGGCCTCGAAAAGTAAGTTAACGCCTGATCGCCCGAAAACATCTTTCGCTCTCGGTAAAAATTCTATACACATTCATACCTAGGAATCGCCCAAACTAGATTACAATGTGGTCAAATATTTGAAGAAGCTAAAGGCCAATATATCAGTTATGGACATATGCAGGATTCCTTAGTAGAAGGAGTTTCTGTTACAAGCTTTGAATTTAGTAGAAAAACCGATGGCGGGTAATGGTCCATAAAGAAATATGTCTCCCACAGAACTGGTGGGAAAACCAACTGTGAATACATGTTCAGGAGATAGAAAGGAAAATCCTTTTGTCCCACCTTTCCTCTTAACATTTGAAGTCTTCAATAGAAACCTTCATAACTATTTGGTAGATTCTGGAGCGTCTTCCAACGTTATTACCTTGTCTATTTCCAAAAAATTAAATGCCATGCCTCTCAAAATTGATAAACATGTCATACAACTAGACAGGACCCAGGTCAAGGTCATAGGAGAACTCAAAGATGTGATGATCAAAATATCGACACACCCCACGTTCATGCAAGTGATTGACATCATCATAGTAGATATCCCAAAGGCATATGGGCTATTATTGAGTCGAGATTGGTCTGAAAAGCTAAACGGGTACTTCAGTACAGACTAGGCACACCTTTAGCTACCACTGAAGGGATACAAGAACATGATTAGAATCGATAGGGAGAGATATCTTAAACATATGGTCATTGATCTAGAAACCTTGAACAAACCCTCATCCACAGATTTCCCCATACTGGGAAATTATTCCTATGATTCCTACTTTGGAAACTTCGCTCCTCTCTTGTCCGATGTTCCTCTTACCAAAAACTCTGAATTGGTTTTTCAAGAGAAATCGTCAATACCGACAGAAGACACCCTCTTATGTCAAAACCCTATGCCAAAGCTTGCAGAAAAAAAGGTCAAAGAGCAAGAAACTAATAAGGGAAATGAAAAGAGTGATTTTTGCTCACAAATTTGGACCCTCTATTTTGATGGATCTAAATCGTAACAAGGGTTAGGAGCAGGGTGCATCCTCATCAATCCTAAAGGTAAATTTCATTTCATGTCCTGTAGGCTAGAGTTCGAATGTACCAACAACACTGCCGAATATGAAGCTCTGGTACAAGGATTAAAGAAAGCCATAGATTTGAATGTCAAAGAATTGAAAGTTTTTGGAGACTCTAAAATTATTGTTAGACAAGTAAGGAATACTATACATTGCAATTCTCCTCACCTGTACAACTATCAGCAGGAGGTGCATACGTTAATAGAGCACTTTGAAGCTTTCAATATCACAATGATCCCTAGAGAAAAAAATATTCTTGATGACTCCTTGGCCACAGCCACTTCCAGGTTGTCGCCTTTAGAGGATTATGAAGCCTCCCGATTCACTGTGGAGCTGCTCTACAAACCGTTGGTACCTAATAACATTTCCAATTGGAAAGTCTTTGAAGGAGATGAACATATTATAAACTTCTTAACCAACCAAGAAAATTTCAAATATCTCACTATTGACGATGAAGAATTCCAAGAGAAATCAACAGAAATCGATTTTCGGACAGGACAACCTATGGATAAATCGAAGGCTCACACAATCCCGAAAGGGATATCTAATCTTGAAAATCTGTTTGATCTGAAAAAGAAATTTAAGGGACCTAAAAACGTAAAGACTGGTAGCTCTTGTACCCTGCTTGAAACTATAAATCTTGGGACCCCAGAAAACCCAAAGAATGTGAATCTCAACAAGAAAATATCTAAGGAAGAGAGGAAAGCTTACCTCAAATTATTCAGACAATACCAGGATTTCTTCGCATGGTCCTATAGGGATTTGAAAACATATGATACCTGCATCATTCAACGCACCATCTCGTTAAAACCTGAAGTGAAACCTTTCCGACAGAAGCTCTGAAAGTATCACCCATCCCTGGAACCTCTTATGTATTAGCAATTAAAGAAACTTTTAGATGCCACTAGATTAGGCATTCCGCCTGGGTAGCAAATCTTGTTCTGGTGAGGGAAAAGTTAGGAGAAATCCACCTATGCGTAGATTTTAGGAACCTCAACAGAGCTTCAAAAAAAGACAATTGCCTAGTCCTATCGATGGAACAACTCTTGCAGACTGTGTCTGGCTCAGAGATCTTCTCTCTACTAGACGAGTTATCAGGTTACAACCAAATCCTGGTTTCATAGGAAGATCATTTAAAAACCACCTTCTGAACTAAATGGGGAACCTTCACCTATAAACGCATGCGTTTCAGGTTAATTAACGCAGGAGCGACCTTCCAAAGGGCTATGGAAATGGATTTTCGGGGACTAATCAATAAATGTGTGGTAGTGTATCTAGATGACGTAACAGTGTATTTGAAGAATAGAGAAGAGCACATCCAACACCTAACTCAGATTTTCGAAAGGTGTAGGAAATATGGTATATCCTTAAACCCAAAGAAAACTATCTTCAGTGTCGAGGAAGGTAAGTTGTTAGGTCACATTATATCTCAAGCACGGATTCGCATAGACCCGAAAAGGATTAAGGCCATAGCTCAACTTCCATTACCCCATAACAAGAAAGTTATGCAGTCCTTTTTCGAGAAAATCAATTTTGTGAGGAAGTGCACTCCCGACTTCGCAGAAATCATCAAACCCTTACAAAAGATGATTCGTAAGGATGTCGAATTTAAGTGGGATGATGAGCGAAAATATGCCTTCAACAATATTAAATTTGTTATATCATGGGCCTCGGTCTTGCGAAGTCCCGATTTTAATAGACACTTTTCCCTTTATAATTCCGTCTCCGACCAATCATTAGTTGCAGTTTTGACTCAGAAGGATGATGATAACAATGAAGCCCCAATGTCATTTATGAGTACTAATCTTCAAGGAGTTGAGATCAATTTTCCTGCTATAGACAAACATGCCTATGTGGTTTATAAGGGAGTAAAACATTTCAGGTCTTACATCCTCAAGAATCACACTAAAGTGATTGTGCCACACAATGCAGTCTGATCCTTGTTTACCCAACAAGAAATGGAGGAAAGAAGAGGAAATTGGATGGAAGTAATCCAGGAATTTGATCTAGATATAAAACCTGTCAAACTAGTAAAAGGACAAGGGTTATGCAAGCTTGCAGCCGAAGCCCGGGATCAAGTAAATGAACATTCTGGATGGGAGAGAAAAATGGCACTATGGTGTGGCGAAGTATCATACATCTCCCTGGGAAAAGACTCTTGGTATAAGAATTTAACTTATCTTCTACATCACGGGACTTGTCCCAAAGATATCAACCCTAGAGAAAGAAGAGCCCTCAGATTAAAATCTGCACAATATCGCCTTATAACTTTGGTGCTCTTATGGATCAATTATGATGGAGTACTATTAATATGTCTTGAACATGAATATGCAGACAAAGTGTTGAAGGAACTCCATGATAGCCCCATCGGGGAACATTTCATAGGAAACACCATCGCTCATAAGATTCTGAGAGCTGACTATTATTGGCCCACCGTGTTCAAAGACGCTCATACTTACGCTAGAAACTGTAAGGCTTGTCAAATAAGCATTGGAAAGGAGAAGAGAGCAACAGTCCCACTCCAACCTGTGACTGTCTCTAGGCCTTTTGAGTAGTGGGGGTTGGATATCATAGGATAAATTACACCTAGCTCTTCAAAAATGCACAAGTACATTCTTACTACCACCAACTATTTCACGAAATGGGCAGAGGCCATTCCTCTGACTCATGTAAACGAGAAGGTAGTATTCCAAGTCATAGAACAACAGTTGATCATGAGGTTTGGTGTCCCTTTTGTTCTGGTCTTTGATAATGAAGCTTACTTTCTTCCACCCTATTGACGGATTTTTCTCTGGGCAAAGGAATCATAATTAAGTACTCTGCAAATTATTATCCCCAGGGAAATGATGTGGCAAAATCAACTAATAAAAACCTGGTAAGAATATTAAAGAAGACGGTCTAAAATAACCAAATAAATTGGCATAATCCACTCCATAATTCTCTATGGGCCAAAAGGGTCACACCTAAAGAAGCTATAGTAAATTTCCCATACTTTTTGTTCTACGAGCAAGAAGCCATCCTCCCAAATGGGCTTAATCTTTCGTCTCTTCAACTAGCCCAAGATTCCAACGAAGAACCTTCATCGGCCATGCAACAAAGAATTAACACTCTGCTCATGTTGGAAGAAGAGAGAGAAAAGGATAAGTCAAAATTCCTATCTCACCAACAGATAGTGAAAATATGGTTCGATAAGCATAAGGCTAAAGAAAAGAACTTTGAAGTAGGAGACTTAGTCCTGAACTGGGATAGAGCAAATGAACCAAAAGGGAAACATTCTAAATTTCAAAATCTATGGCTTGGACCTTTCCAAGTGGCCGAGAAGATCCAGGCAGGCACTTATCGGTTGCAGAATATGAAGGGGGAACCTAATGCCCTCCCAATAGAGGGCCAAGCCCTAAAAAAATACTTCCAATAAAATTAAAATTAATATATATATATATATATATATATATATGAGAGAGAGAGAGAGAGATTTTTCTTTCGCCTAATGAATCGCCATTGTTGAGCACTCAACACACCGTAAAAAATTCTATGTCCATTTTCTACTCTTTGGGTACCACTTAATCCTTTGCACTGTCTATTTCAATATAAACCTATTGCCCGTGTTTATATTTTATGTTTTCATGTTTGAATTGTGTAAAGTCTGCTTGAACATATAAAGAATCACCTTGCTTTTAAAGGAGACTAATTTAACAATTACTTACGAAATCAATAGTCAAAGAGTCTTCAGACACACTTAAGGGATTCGGCATCGGGCAGACGTAAGTGCAATAAGAAATGTTCGTGAAAACCAATACCACCGAAGACTAATCTTCATCGGCGTCGATGGATGAAAGTCCCTCTTTTTTTGTGAATGAGATTCAGTAAGAATATCATCGAAGACCGATTCGTTCGGCATCGGCATAAAAATGAGAAGAGTAAGCATCGCACAAGGAGAAGAGTGGTATCGCCAATCGCTAACAACCAAAACTATTTTGGCGTTGAAGATTTACAAAGATGATAACCCACCAAGAATCTATGCTTTTTAACTTTCCCTGATCGTCGATACCATTGACGTTGGGAGTGTTTACCAGGAGCACATTAATGAAAATATACAGAAAGATAGTATCCGATCCCTGATCTATACACTGGAGAGACACGATGTGATGAGACATTTTATCCCTTAGATATGTTAGGTACGACACATTTAAAGTGTTAGTTAATCCGCATATCGTGCATTAGTTTTTGTTTCATGCGCAAATCAAAAGGGATTGTTTAAGCCTGTCGATCTAATGCACCTCCCTCCGCGCCTCCGCTGTCAACCGAGTTAGAATTTATTTTCAGAGATCCAACAGCAGTTTGTTTTGAATTAAGTTCATTACTCACATTAACTGATTGATATGACAGATAGGATCCCTCCCATTATATTCTTTTGAGTTATTCTGTATGAACCTATTCTATGCGGCAGGGAGTTCAGAACACATAGAAGAGCGAGGCTAACAATTTGAAGAAGGCATCCAATGTTCAGTGAGTATTAGACAACTATATTAGCAAGCATTACAGGTATGTATCCACTTGTGGTGTTTTACATTTCATTTTATATGTTCCCAACCAACGTTGCTCTATACACCTGTTTAAAGGGTCGTTTAAATTGCAGGAACAATGCCTCTGAAGAAACCCTCCACCAGAAAATCCCCAAGAGTGCCAAAGCTACAAGAAACAGAAGCAGGAGAGGGCCCCTCCCCAGAAGTTGCAAGGAAATTAGAATTAGCTCCAAAGTTGGTGCATGTCATTAAGACAGCCACCAAGAAGGCCTTTGTCCAACCCCCGGCCTTCAGAGACATAGAGGCGAACATTGGAGCCAAAGAAGCAGTCCCTCACTGGGAAGATTTGTTCAAGAAAATAAAGAGGGAAGAACCTCTCGAGTATACCCCGCACAGTGATCCTGATACAAGAAGACTCGATGACGATGTCCTCCCAAATATCTGTAAGGATTATCTACACATGGTGGCAAGCTGGACTCCGGCGTTCCCTTTCATTAAGCTCCTAAAGTGGCCCATTGACCACACTGATGCACACAAATGTTTGATTAATGACGATAACGGTGAATGCGTCAGGGTTTTCTTACCTTCATAGGTCCAAAGTTACTACAAGATCAGGGAGCCGAAAGAAAAGTTGAGCACTGATTTCGTTGTAATTTTCTATGCAGCACATGACACCAGCAAAATCATGGGGTCATGGTGGAGGGAAGACAAAAAATTCATGAACCGAACTGTCGGTTGGTATCCAACAACCAATCTAAGGGAACCATACATATAACTGATGGATCTTCTCTGTAGGTTGCATGGGGAGAAATAGTGTTCCCGGTTTTCAGAGGCCTGGATGCCTCTAGCTTATACGGTGGCCATTTCAGGCATGAGCTTCAATTGGGGTGCCATCATCTCCAAACAATTGAGTACCTGTATACGACAATCCCAGACATCGAAAGAGGGAGAAACCCTCTCCTTCTACATGGCCTCATATCTGCTGGATGTCATCTATGCTAGGAATGTTTTTTCTAGAATGAACTTAAACTTGCACTCCTCTGAACTCCCAGTCCATGTATACTTCAACATCTTATGGGAAAACGGGTACAAAAAATTCTATTCTCTTATCTGTGAAAATTTTATTTTACGCATTCATTCTTTGATGTTCAAGAAAGAGTGCCCAAGGCTATTGGATGAAGAAAAAAAGGTTATACCGAAAGTAGGTCACTAGTATCTAGATGAACGCGAGACCTACATCGGGGTTTTCAGCATCACAGGGGCACCCCATTTGTTACCCATATATGTTCCCGATCGACTAGTGTTAAGGGAAATTTGCTATCAGAGCATTCTGCAAGGATATAATGCCACTTTAGTAAAAGACAAGAAGTGGGCCTTCATACTTTATGGGTTGCATATTGGCTTCTACATGGTCAAAGACACCATGCATGCTACGAAAGAAGGGCTAAGCCAATTGGAATTCTGGTTCAAAACTGGTCATTTTGCAAACACGATCCCAAGGGCCTGGTCCTACAACACGCATCATAGGTATCATCATGTTGGCCTTATGCCCATGACYGGTTTGAAGATGAAWTTTTCACCGAAAACGCTCAAGACTRGAATGAGGTGGCGGCAAGGATGGTTGATCCTCGAACAACCAGGTTCAAGGCCATTAGTTGGGAAGAGMAAGMAATGTCCTTGAAGTGAACAACCCAAGAGATKCTCAGGAACTGGRAAGGAAAGGTAGCATCTGAACTRAGCGAAGCAATGGTTAATCCCCAAGAAGACATCAAAGAGATAGGGGATTATCAAGAATCCCTAGTACAAACCAGGGACTCCCCTAAAATTTAAGTTGCACAGGGGATGGGTGAACTTTTGTGGCAGCAAAGCCAACTACTAATGAAGCAGATGCAAGTTGATTTGTACCTCATCATAACACCTGCACTTCCAACTGGTATCCAAGAAGGCAGCATGATGAAGCCAAGCAGGCCAGGTTCTTTAAATCATGATAACACCAACAGGTTAGGCAACCCTGAATCCAAAACATCGTCGGTCAATCCCCGAGTGGGTGGGACAATTCAACTAGAGACAAGCTGGGTGTCGATAAAAACACAAGCGCCTAATCTCTTGAGCAAGCTTATACATATATATAGTGACGACGAGAGCCCAGAGCCATCTCATGACACCCTTGTGCGTGTCCAAGAGGAAAAAGGTCCTGAGAAGACTTCTTCCCCTGAGCCTGAAGTTCAAGACAAGGAGGTCTCTCAAGAGGAAATAGAAGCTGAAAGTTGCCTCGACACAAATGGACCCAATGCATTAGAAATCGAAGTAGATCTGGAGGACAAGCCTGAATCGGGGGAATAAAAGAAAGAATCCTCTCAAAAGGAAATCAGAAGTTCAACAACCAACGAGCAAGTAAGTCACGAGTCTGTACCCGACATCTTTATTCTGCCCAATCTTCAAATCCCTGATGAGAAACAAGTAGAAGCTGGACCTACGAGGCACAGCGAGGAAGTTCAAGAGCCCAATCTTCAACAAATATACACCATCGGTAGCCTAGGAAACATGCTCACATGGGGTGATCAGCTAATACCAAATCTAGTATACAAGGTAGCAGATAACTATGTGATCTCCTACGATCAAAGAGAAAGGCCATTGTTCAAACGACTGCAAAGAAAAGAGGGATCACGTTGGATCATTCCATCTTGGTTACTAGAGAGGAGAACTTAATCAACACAGCAAACATCCGGATGTCCTAACTAGTCAGCGTGGGAAAGGCCCTCTCAGATGCCAGCTTGGATAGAGCCAGGAGAGACAAAAAGGAACTAGCCGCCACCCTAAAGGAACTCTAACACTTGCGTCATCTGGCCAAATACTATAGAGGTGCCATGCTAACCATTGTGTATTTGAAAGGTGAGTTCAAAGAAGTTTACGATGAGTTCAAGAAGGAAAGACACCTATTAACCGTGAACGTGGCTGAGTTCCATGAGGACACTCTCATGGCACTCGCGACATACAAGGAGATGGAGCGATGGTATGAAAGGGCACAACAAGCGGTAGAAATACTCAAGTACATCGAGGCAGTCCAGTAGGGCTAAGATAAGGAAAAACATGGCATTCAGATAATGGGAAAAAGTAGTCTTAATCGCATGAAGTGATCAGCCAATTACTGGGCTAAGATGTCTCAGTACCACACCAAGAGATCCAAAAGAAATGGACCAGATGCAAGAATCACTAGGGTAAAATTAACAAAATAATGAAGGATGTTGGGCTTCCCGAGTTCGAAACCCCCGACAAATTTGTCGACTTAAGTGACGTAGTCAAGTTGCATTCCAAACAAGACTCGCTATGGACCAAAGAGCTCGCAAATATGACCAATGTGAGGCCAAGGAAAGTGCAACGATTCACAAAACCTTCGATCAGGGCTCGAACCATGCTACAGCAGTTGAACTCTAATCTAGTAAAGTATCGGGGGCATGCAGTAGACATCAGGGGAATATATGTGGCTCTGATGGAACAACACAGGTTTCCATGGGCCCAAACTTGTGAAGAATTATTTATCAGCTGGTTTGAATATGAGAGAAGTCACCCTTTCCAAGAAATATCTCATGTTGACTATTAAAGAAATTGTTAGAAGATAACGCCATGTGAAGACTTTTTGCTTTGCTTGAACTGCACTTAGCCGTCAATTTCAGTTAAACTTTATATTATAAATAAAGACATCCACCAATTAGTTAAAGGTAGATGGTTGTTGTAAGAACTCTTTCTTTTTGGTTGTCAATAATTATTTTGAAGCTACTATGAATTGAGAAGTCCTTCTAGACCAAAGACAAACTATTTTCATCAGATGCATGTGATTGGACTTGGAGAAGAACTACTTCCTATCTTGTTTCATGAATGATGCAGTAATGAGTAAGAGAAATTAATTATGTTGTCAAGTTATCTGGTGCAATGTTTTGATGTTCTTTGCTTTAATGATGAAGATAAAATCGTTGTGTTATTATGTGATGAATAGTTATGGTAGATGAATTATTTTTCTTTCCATTATCTTATTACATATGTGTTTTTCTTTCTGATAACTAGTTTCTCAGATAGTAATTGGATGCTCACCTGGTTGATGTATTAGTACTAGGCCTGGTATAGAATCATTGTCTGCATGTTTGAGCAGTGGGTTATCCCAAGCTCGGCCTCTTCCCCAGTAGTTAAAACTTAATCTTGTTTGTTGTCAAGTTGGTTTATACTGGCTTGCATTTCTCCTACCAGTCCCATCCAAGAGAAAATACAGAAGAGAATAGTCCTAACTAAAGGAAGAGCCTTCACAAGAAAACACAAAGCCCATCGATAAATTGGTCGGATCACAAGATCTAGAGAACCATTCCATCTTCAAAAGCTGCAAATTCTAATTGGGCCTCGGTGGCGGGTTTGGTTCCTACTATTGAAGTAATGGATTTAAGAGCCATCAAAAGGTACCAGAACAAAAAAGGTTGTTGGCACTAGATGTTTTCCTAAAGGAGACTCCAGCCAGATGGTGGGTTGCACATAGAGAGGGGATCAAAGATTGGTCGCAATGTATACCACTAATGCAAGTAAGGTTTGGAATTGAGGTAGAAAATATTGCATAGAAGTATACAGAGGAGAGAGACCTAGTAGAAAATGTAGAGAAGTGCATAAACAAGTGAAGCTCTACACCAAGGGAGGAATGGATATATAGGTTTATACATACACTAGTAACAATCTCGAAGAACTAGTATCTAGAATTGGAAATGTGTAGAGAGAAAGCCAAATGGGATGAGTTGACTCAGAGGTTCAAAGTCACATTTACATTTGAACATGAATCTCCATCAATAGATGCAGTGCTACAGGCCATTCGAACCAAGATGTTTTTGGAATAAGGGTCAATGGAGATGGTACCAGTCTACGATGTGTAGAGAGATGTTTTTATTGTCCATGATTTATTGGAGTGCTACAATGTGGCTAAGGAATAAAAATATGAATAAGATCTCAGGAATGTGAAAGTACCTGAAACGGAAGGAGAATGAGTAGTCGAAGGGACAAAGCTTGAATCTGTTGCATGCACACAGCCAATAAATACACATAAGGTAAACACTGGGACAATAGAGAATTTGAACTTTGGGAAGATAGGGGATTATTGGAGTGATGAGACAATAGAGAAGATTGAAAATTTGTTGCGTGAATATCAAGACCTATTCCCAACTACATTCTTAGAGATGAAGGGGATAGTTGGAGACTTAGGTGAGATGATTATTCCTCTGAAACAAGGTGCTAAGCCAGTGCAACAGAGGCCTTACATGCTAAATCCAAAGTACAAAGAGAAGGTTAAAGTAAAAACAGATAGAATGTTGGACGCAGGTATCATTGAACCTGTGGTGTAATTAGAGTGAATCCGTCCAATGGTGGTACAAGACAAGAAAACATGAGGGATCGGGATTTGCATGGATATGAGGAAGCCTAATGATGA
>JASDQU010680290.1:34047-45523 GCA_032191745.1 Picea mariana | reverse complement strand
ATACCGAGAATCATAAGACTACCAGCTTGGTTTTAACCCACCAGAAGCAATCAAGAAGAATAAATGGAAGTTATGATAAAGCACAATGTATGTAAGAAAATGAGAAAAAGACTTATGAATGAAAGTATTGCAAGATTCAAAGATTCTTCTAGAAGGAGGGAGAAAAATTATAACGACAACTCATCGGTATCCATGGATTGGAATTTACATGTAAAAGATTGTTCTTCCCAATAAATCAAGTGAGAAAGAAGCTTATACCAAAAAGAGACCCATGTATGTAGATATAAGAAGACCTTGTATGGATTCAAACAACTTGATGCAAATTTTCTCATATACAATAGAAGCGTGGTGAAAACTTTCTATGACAGAGATAGTGTATCAAAATAGTTACTCGGAAGTTTGGGATGATGGATTGCTAATCCATGGAAAACTCTCATGATGACAGAAGAAGTGCTACCTGGATATGTTTCAGTTTGATCTTTCCCTCGATGTCATGAGCTAGTAGGAAACATAAGTGTTAAATTCGACCATGATATATTGTAATGATCAGAGCTATATGAAGCCTTCAAAGAAAACCAATGTTCCATGATAGACCGAAGTACATTGAGATCAAGCATTATATTCTCCGTGATGAAGTCCAGAAGAGAGAAGTGGTTCTCCAATATATCTCCATAGATGAGCAGATAGCAGATATTTTGGTAAAGCTTCTGTCCAAGATGAAAAGTTTGTGTACTTAAGAAACAAACTGGGGCTTGTGGAGACAACTTCCTTATTGAAAAAGGAAGAGATTACTCCCAGGTTGGGAGGGAGCACTAATATGTTATTGATTTATGGAAATTCATTTTCCTTTTGAAAAATGGTCTAGGATGAGCAGTTCCTTTCCATTTGGAAAAGTGGTTTGAGAATTCTGACGGACAGACATTTTCCAGTTCGGAAAATGGTCCAGAACGAAGAGTCATTTTTGTAATGAAAATGATCTAATAGATTGCTGACCATAGAAAATGATTCCCCTTGTGGCCAGTGTGGGGGAATGGTCTAGGATAGTCATTTTTCTTGACAGTCACTCCGAGTAGTGGTCAAGTAGAATGGTCTGCCTCGCTAGGCATTCATTCTTTCGAAGTTCACAGTTGTGAGTAGTTTCAAAGGATGGTATGTTTTGGAGATTGGTGCAGGACAATCATTTCCTTAGGAAATGGTTTGGACAGTCATTCCCTAGGGAAGACTCATTCTCTCCAAGTTGCATTGTGATTAGTGTCGAAGGAATGGCCCAATTAGGTGAATGGTCTAGGTTCAACAATCAAGGACAGGCATTCCCTAGAGAAAAATAATTCTCTCCAGGTTACACTATGATTAGTGCCAGAGGAATGGCCCAGTTAGGTGAATGGGACAGGTTCATAAATCAGGGACAATTATTCTTCTATTCTTGAGAAGAATAGTCCAGATAGCCCATGGCTAATGTGTTACTTTCTGAGGGCAGATGCTCTTCTAGATATCACATATGTGAGTGGAAGAATGGTCCATATGTCTCAGTTTATATCAAGATATTGTTTTATCCAGGTTGATATTAGATGATATGATTGTTGTGGAGACTGTATGTCTCTGGACAGTAGTTGTATGCTACTGTGGTGGATGTGATCCACTGGTAGTGACTGTGTGTCACTGGTTAGTAGTAGTGTGCTACTGAGAGTGGTTGTGTACCACTGGATAGTAGTTGTATACTACTATGAATAGACAGAGTTGTGTTCTATTGGATGGCATTGTTTTGGTTTCCATGGATATTATCACTAGTGTTGGAGATGATTACCAGTCAATATGTTGATGGACAGACATTCTCCTGGTGGAAAATGGTCCATGACAGTTATTCTTCTAGGACATATGTCCAGATGAGAATAATGATTCTTGTATTACTTTGTGGAGTGAGTGACTTATTCAACATCATACCTAATTACTCAGATGGAGTATGGCTTCGAGAGATGATGCAGTTGATGCTATCAGATGATACTGATAGTGATTATGGTGCTCGTGATTTGATCATGAGATAGCTTGTGTGGCTATGATGATGCCACCGGTTGAATGGTATGTTTGTGCTCAATACCATTGCCTTTAATACCTCCCTATCTAGGAAGGAGTGTTGATATTATGGTAGCTGCTGGAGGTATTAACCTCTACATGTAATCTTGACGAGACTAGAATATTCCAGGAAGCAAGAAGAAACCCTAAAGAATTGGACATAACCCTAGAAGACAAGTCGACTAAAGAAAATATTTAATATTGAGTTTTTAGCCTCCAGAAAGAGAAGTCGGCCCACATAACTAAGAAAAAGAAGTATAAACATAGGATGTCAGAGCTCATTTGGACACACACAACTCACAACTGCAAAAATTTAGTAAGTGCGCAAGTTTGGAGAGTAGTTGCAGCTGTAACTAGTGTAACTTGTATTTTCGGTTTTAGGCTTGGAATTTCTCTTGGTTATGGTTTGGAATTTCTTCTTGGTACACTAGCTCTGGAGAGTGGTACGCTACCTTGGTTGGCTATTGGGTCTAGTTTTTGCTTCCATAATTATTCTCTCTATCAAGGTTAAGGTGCTTGGGGGTGGCATTTGTGCCTATGGTTGGGTAAGAATATTGAGATATTGTCTATGGTGAAACGAGCACACCTATTTTTCTAACAGGAAGCACCACTGTCCACTAGACAAATATCACTTCCTTGAGTGATGGTACTTGTGAGAGTTGAGATAAAGACATACTCTTCATCTTTTATTTCCCTTGTCTTCTTCTGAGATGTAGACTCCTCCATATCTATTGCATGTGCATGATGTTTTCTCTTTCCTTTCCCTTGAAAACATAGGTAAGAAAAATGTCCCAACCTCTGACAGTTGAAACATCTAATCTTAGATATATCTTCTTGTGATTTGGAACTAGTATTCTATTTTTCTTCAGACTGTTGTTTCTTCTTTCTTTCCTTTTCTTCACATGAGCAATGACGCAACACACCCACCTCAATAGGGTCTGCTCGACCTCCCGGTCTTTGGATCTTCCTATTTCGTTAAGCCGAAATGGCTCCTTAGTTCCTCTGGAACCTTCAATGCATATAAAACCACAGGTCCTTCTAGTAGTTACGCCCGTGAAAACAAGCACTAGGCGTGAACCTCTACTCAACATGACCACTGGCATGACCACTAACTTAACCTTAGAGGGCTCTTCAATTTCACGACTTCGCATTTCGTGATTTCAGGATTCCTGTTGTGAGTCACCCCAACTCCTCCGATTCCCGAAACCTCGAAATGGGCTAATGGTCCTTAGCTCCTTCCTTATTCTTCTACCATATGACCTCTAGTCAAACCCTGGGGTCCGCCTTCAAGTGCATCGGGATTTCGCGTGTCGGGAAGTCATGATGTGACTTTTATCCCTTTTCCCGATATCCTAACTCGTGGCTTCCTCGCCAAAGATCAACAGTCCTAAACCTCCCACGATATGACGACCCAGATCACGTCGGGATTTCACAATTCATGACCTCCGAGTAGCAAGTTCTTCCACTCTCCCGACTCCTGAAATGTTGATATTTTGGAGCGCCCAATCAACGACTCACGCTCCTCTGGATCAAATGGTTGTTATCTCTCCTGATCTTGTGAGTGTTGAAAGACACTTGGTCTTAACCTCTCCGCTGATCTACTAGATCCAACGGTCCACGAAAAATCTGTGTTTCTCCCTCAGAGAATTTCAATCGTTCGTTTAGGTTCTCAAAGTTTCCTGGCCAAATAACTTGGCATCTCTCCTTCTGAGCTTGGCTTCTGCGAGGTGACTTCGACTCTCGTCCTTTAGACTTTTCAAGTCTCTATCCTTCCTGAGCTTGATTCTTGCTGGGAATTCAAATATTCTAAGGAATCCTACACGCAATCCTTGCAACCTTCATGATAATCTCTAATTATCTGATATCTTCAACTCTACGCACTCCTTGTGACAGAAGTTCTTTAACCACTCACTTGGTTGGAAAATTCTAAGACTTCAACCTGGTCTGCACACACCTTGCACAACTCTATGCTATACTTGCACTTCTATTGGTATGAGGAAAACTCTATCTCTCCTGATCTTTTCTGAGGTAAAACTCAGAATCTTGTCAACGCACTTCTTGCGGACCTTCATTGCACTCCTTGCAGGAATTCTCAGAAAGAGAAACAATTGAAACTCATACTCTCCCTCTCAGAGACTTCATACATTCAATATGAAATCATACACATAAATCATTGAAACAAACGCATAACAGAGCATATAAGAAAACTGTAAACATACCATTCAATAGATGCAAACAGTATCCATAGCAACACCATGAAATTGAGTCAAAGCATTCTTATATTAACTCAAGTGCTTATGTACATGGTTTCTATAGCAACAACTATTTGCTTACACAACTTCTACAGTCTCTGTTCTTCTCTGCTCTCCTATGCTCTCTTTCTCTTTAGCTACTACTCTTACAATGAGAATAATAATCATACAATACATCTACGAGGGAGCTTTCTTGAGTTTTTCCTCCTACAGATCTAAGCTATCTTATCGAATTAAAATCTCTACAACTACTTTACATTGATTACATTAATTGTCTACAACCGGCAGATGAGAGAAATGCTCAATATCTGCGTTACAATCCCCAAATCATTTAAGATCACTTATGTCTCTCCATATATTACATTAATGTGACATCCCTTTGAAATTCAAAATATCTTCAAAATGTGCGTTGGTGTGTATTCCGCTGTCCTCCACTTGCGCTTTCTTGTGATGCTCCTGCATCATACTCCTCTGGCTGAAAAATTCATGGCCTCCTGTCCATGAGCTCCTGCACCGTATGTCCATGCTTTTGGATTTTTTTTCTCTCCCCCAACTGGCATCCTCAATCGAGTGTCCCTTCCACTTTACCAAATATTCAAAATATGTCTCCCTCCGAGTTTTCTTACCAATTCTCTAATCAATGATCTTTTCCATCTACGACTTTTTAGCTATAGGCATCTACTTGACCCACTGAATTTCCTTTTGATTCTCTTCTCTTCTTGCTTCATCTGCTATGTAAGGGTACATATATGCTATGTTGAATATGGTTGATATGCCCACATCATCCAACAATTCTATCTCATAAGCATTTGCCTCAAATTTCCTCAAAATCTTACATGGCCCTATCTTTTTCATCTTCAATTTATTACATGTTCCCCTTGGAAACCTTTCTTTCCTTAAATGTGCTAAGACCAAATCTCCCACTTCGAATTGAAGCTCTCTTCTATGTTGATCTGCTCTGTGCTTGTATTCCTGGTTGGAACTCTGCAACCGCTCTTTAATCTTACTATGGAGCTCTTGCATCTCTACTACAAAATCTTTCGCTCCAGCGCTCCTGAACTCATTCTGCTCTAAATATCTCAACTCAAATACTCCTCTTGGCTGCATTCCATACATTATCTAAAATGGGTTTTGTCCTGTGCT
Source organism: Picea mariana (assembly GCA_032191745.1). NCBI lineage: Eukaryota > Viridiplantae > Streptophyta > Pinopsida > Pinales > Pinaceae > Picea > Picea mariana. The sequence continues at coordinate 40,058 of JASDQU010680290.1, read as the reverse complement.
CCGGTTAGGTGAGTCATTATATGCAAATTTCGCTTGCGGCAGAATCTGATCCCACTGACTATGATGTTCAGCTACTAAAATCCTCAATAAGTCTCTCAAACTTCAATTTACTACCTCAATTTGTCCATCCGTCTGAGGGTGATATGTTGATCTAAAAGATAGATTCGTCCCCAAATTTTTCCATAGTGTCCTCCAGAAATGACCAACAAATTTGGTATCTATGTCCGAAACAATACTCATGGGTAAACCATGAAGTCGAACAACTTCTTAGAAAAATAGGTTTGCAATGTGTGTTGCATCACTGGTTTTCTGACATGGAATGAAATGTGCCATTTTTTAGAATCTGTCGACTACCAGGAATATGGAATCAAAACCTCTATGTGTCCTTGGCATTCCTAACAAAAAATCCATGCTTACCGCATCCCACAACCTCTTTGGTATTGGCAATGGTTGATACAACCCTGTATTCTGTCTTTTCCCCTGTATTTGTTGATACATTTGTTGACAAATTTATTGACATCTATCCTCATCCCTGGCCAATAATACAAATTGTTTAGTTGCGCAAATGTTTTGTCATGGTTGAAATGCCCAGCCAATCCCCCACTATGTTTTTCCTTCAAAAGGTTCTCTCTCATAGAACTCTTCAGGATACACAACTGATTTCCTTTGAATAGTAATCCATCTTGAATTAAATATTCAATCCATTGGCTTATATCTCTCAGAACATGATTCTCACATGCTTCATACGTGTCCTTGAAATCTGAATCATTACTATACATTTCCTTAAGGCTATCAAAACCTGAGGTTTTCACATGAAACTCCTACAGAATCAAACATTTCCTGCTCAACGCATCAACAACCTTGTTAGCATTTCCAGAAATGTGTTTAATAACAAAAGTAAAGTTCTACATAAATTCAACCCATTTGGCATGTTTTTGGTTCAGTTTTTCCTTTCTAGTTATAAACTGTAAGGCTTGGTTGTCGCTATGCAAAATGAACTCTTTCGGAACCAGGTAGTGCCTCTATTTCTTCAGCGCTTGTATGACTGCATAAAACTCTTTATTATACGTGGAATAATTTCTCTTGGCATCGTTCAGCTTCTCACTGAAGTATGCAACTGGTCTATTGTATTAACTTAAGACTGCTCCAATCGCAAATCTACTTGCGTCACATCTCACTTGAAATGTCTTACTGAAATCTAGCAGAACCAGAACTGGTTGTCCAGTTATCTTCTCCTTTAACAACTTGAAACTTTTCTCCGCTTCCTCTGTCCAATGAAAATATTTATGTTTTTTCTTGACTATGTCCATCATTGGCGCACTAATCCCACTAAAATTTATAATGAACTTATTGTAAAAACTGGCTAGTCCATGGAAGCTTCTGACTTCAAAGATATACCTTGGCGATGACCATTCCTTGATTGATTTTGCCTTCTCAGGATCCATCTTCAATTCATTCGAAGAGATCACAAATCCCAAATAAATGAGTTATGTCTTCATGAAAGATGACTTCTTCAGATTTATCAACAACTTCTCTTGCTGCAACCTCCTCATCATTGAAGCTAAATGTCTCAAATGTTCTTCCTTAGTCTTACTGGAGATCAATATATCATCAAGATACACAATTACAAACTTCTCAATGGAATCTTTCAAGACTTTGTTCATCAATCTCATAAAAGTACTTGGCACATTCATCAAGCCAAACGGCATGACAAAACATTCATACAACCCTTCATTTGTCTTGAATGTTGTCTTCCATTCATCACCTTCCCTCATTCTAATATGATGATATCCGCTCTTCAAATAAATTTTTGAAAAGAACTTTTCTCCACTCAAGCAATCCATCAAGTCATCCATCCTGGGTAAATGAAATCTATACCTAATGGTAATTTTCTTTATGGCCCTTGAGTCTGTACACATCCTCCATCCACCATCCTTCTTTGGGCTTAACATTGTTGGCACTGTGCATGAACTCAAGCTTTCTCTAATCAACCCTTTGTCCATCAAATCCTGGACTTGCTTCTTAACCTCTTCATTCTCCTGCAGCGTCAATATGTACGATGCTTTGTTTGGTAAACTCACTCCTGGTATAAGGTCAATGTGATGGCTTATACTTCTGATGAGCGGCAACGAACGGGGTAAATCGTCCACCACTATATTGGTGAAATTCTCCAGCAGTTCCTGAATTTCCTCAGGTAGATCATCTATTGAGGTACTAGTCAAGATGACTCTAGGTTTTCTCACCACAACAAACTGCATTTCTTCTTCTTTCTTGACTTCATCCAGAAGTTCCTTCCCACTCATGAGAAGTATAGTATTTCTTGTTTCTTCTTTCACCTTCTTGTTTTCAATTGGAAACAACATATGCATCCTACCATTCTTCTCCAAGGTGTATGTGTTCTTTCTTCTGTCATGAATAACATTTATGTCATATTGCCAAGGCCTCCCCAACAAAAGATGACAGATATCCATGGGAATAACATCACATAAGATCTCATCTCTATATCCTCCTATCTTAAATTCAACTAAACATTGTTTAGTGACTGTTACCTGATGTCCTTTTTGCAACCATGAGACTTTATATGGGCTTGGATGTCCAATTGTCTCCAATACTAGCTTCTCCACCATCTCCGTGGATACTAGATTGTCTTTACTTCCACCATCAATGATCACCTTGCATACCCTATCCTTGGTCTTGCAACAAGTTCTGAACAAACTGTTCCTCTAGACTGGATTCTCTATCTCTTTCTCTGGCTTTAAGAGAACTTTCCTCATCATTAAGGATCTTCCACCTTCTGCATCTTCTGCCTCAACATTTCACCTTTGCGCTTCTGAAATGTGAGCTTCACCTCCTCCATCTCTTTTTCTATTGGGACATTCCCAAGATTTGTGTCCGATCTTTCCACAGACAAAACACTTTATTTCACCTCCTCTGCCTCTTCCTCTGCCTCTTCCTCTTCCTCTTGCTCGAGGAAAAGTGTTCCTATCAGCATATTGTCCTCCTTGTGAGATTCCTCCCCTTTCTGGGTGGTTATGAGGTTTTTTTTCTTCATCCTTGGGCTTATGTACTCTGTCCTGGGCAATTGCTTTACCTCTACTCTGACTTCTACCTCTGCCCCTTTGACCTTGCTTTTGGGCCAATTTCACTTCTGCCTTTGAAGCAATTTGATAAGCATCTTCCACATTCCTGATTGTCACCATGCTCATCTCATCTTGAATCTCATATCTCATGCCATTCATGTATCTGGCGAATTTTTCATCATCACTCTCGCGATGACTAGCTCTGATGTTTAACCTGTAAAATTCTTCAATGTATTCCTTCACTGTCATCCCTTTCTGTCTTAAATTCCACATTCTTCGAAACATATTAATTTGGTAATCTTTGGGTATAAATTTGTCTTTCATCTTCGCTACCATCATGTCGCGGCTTTTGATTCTTTGTTTTCCTTTGCAACGCCTGTCAGCCTGCAGTTCATCCCACCACAGTGTTGCATGCACTTTCGTTTTAGTGACTGTGTGCTTTACTTTCTTATCTTCTTCGATATCCTTATAGTCGAATTATTTATCTAGAGATATAAACCAATCTAGCATCTCCTCAACGTCTAAGTTGCCTTCATACATCGGGATGTCCATTTTTTGCTCTAGCCCCTATTCTTGCAACAGCTTTGAATAGACGTTCCTCTGCAGCATCTTCGGCTACAACCTCTTCTTTAGCTCCAGCTTCATTTTCACTTTCGGCCTCACCCATATCTCCAGTATCAGGTGTTTTCCTCTGTGTTGTCTCCATAGCATCCAATTGAGCACGAAGTTCTCTCATTTCCCTTTCCACAACTAGATCGAGTAAAGTTCTTTCCAGATGTCTCCTTGGCGGCATTGTTTCAATCTTTCCACGCAGAATTCAAATCACTATTGTCCTCTATCTTCCCTCTATAGAAAACAAAATTTGTTAGCTCTGATACCACCTGAAGCAACACCCCCACCTCAGTAGGGTCTGCTTGACCTCCCGGTCTTTGGAACTTCCTATTCCCTTAAGCTGAAATGGCTCCTTAGTTCCTCTGGAACCTTCAATGAATATAAAACCACGGGTCCTTCTAGCAGTTACGCCCGCACGAACAAGTACTAGGCGCGAATCTCTACTCAACGTGACCACTGGCGTGACCACTAACTTAACCTCAGAGGGCTCTTCAAGTTTGCGACTTCGTGTTTCGCAATTTCGGGATTCCTGTTGCGAGTCACCCTGACTCCTCTGATTCCTGAAACCCTGAAATGGGCTAAAGGTCCTTAGCTCCTTTCTTATTCTTCTACCATATGACCTCCAGTCAAACCCTGGGATCCACCTCCGAGCGCGTCAGGATTTCATGTGTCGAGAACTCGCAATGTGACTTTGCTCCCTTTTCCCGATATTCTAACTCACGGCTTCCTCGCCACAAATCAACGGTCCTGAACCTCCCATGATCTGATGGACCAGATCACGTCGATATTTCACGATTCGTGACCTTCGAGTAGCAAGTTCCTCCACTCTCTCGACTCCCGAAATGATGATATTTCGGAGCGCCCAATCAACGACTCACGCTCCTCTGGATCAAATGGATGCTATCTCTCCTAAGTTTGCGAGTGTTGAAAGACACTTGGTCTTAACCTCTCCATTGATCTACTGGATCTAACAGTCCACGGAAAATCGGTGTTTCTCCCTTAGATAATTTCAACCGTCCGTTCAAGTTCTCAAAGATTCTTGGCCAAATAACTTGGTGTCTCTCCTCCTGAGCTTGGTTTCTGTGAGGTGACTTCAACCCTCGTCCTTTAGAATTTTCAAGTCTCTATCCTTCCTAATATTGATTCTTGCTACAAACTCAAGGATTCTAAAGAATCTTGCACGCACTCCTTGCGACCTTCACGATAATCTATGATTATCTGATATCTTCAACTCTGCGCATTCCTTGCGACATAAGTTCTTCAACCGCTCACTTGGTTGGAAAAGTCTAAGACTTCAACCTGGCCTGCGCACACCTTACACGACTATGTGCTATACTTTCACTTTTGTTGGTATGAGGACAACTCTATCTCTCCTAAGCTTTTCTGAGGTAAAACTCAGAATCTCGTCAATGCACTCCTTGCGGACCTTCACTGCACTCCTTGCAGGAATTCTCAGGAAGAGAAACAATTGAAACTCATACTCACCCTCTCAGAGACTTCATACATTCAATATGAAATCATACACATAAAGCATTGAAACAAATGCATAACAGAGCATATAAGCAAACTGTAAAGATACCATTCAATAGATGCAAACAATATCCATAACAACACCATGAAATTGAGTCAAAGCGTTCTTATATTAACTCAAGTTCTTTTGTACATGGTTTCTATAGCAACAACTATCTTCTTACACAACTTCTATAGTCTCTGTTCTTCTCTGCTCTCCATGCCCTCTTGCTCTTTAGCTACTACTCTTACAATGAGAATAATAATCATACAATACATCTACGAGGGAGCTTTCTTGAGTTTTCCCTCCTACAACTCTAAGCTATCTTATTGAGTTAAAATCTCTACAACTACTTTACATTGATTACATTAATTGTTTACAACCGGTAGATGAGAGAAATGCTCAAGATCTGCATTACAATCCCTAAATCATTTAAGAGCACTTATGTCTCTCCAGATATTACATTAATGTGCCATCCTTTTAAAATTCAAAATATCTTCAAAATGTGCGTTGGTGCGTATCCAGTTTTCCTCCGCATGCACTTGCTTGTGATGCTCCTGCATCAAGCAACAAGAGCTTGATTCTCTTCATCATTGGTCTTCTGCATCTTGGATGTCAATCTTGATTCTTCTTGGGTATAGTCAGTCCATAGCTTGTCAAATTTAGGCAATTTCCTTGTTGCACAAATTCCCTCAATAAATGCATCCCAAGAGGAAGGAAAGCCATTTAGATTTGTAGTCAAGAGATCTACATCAACCATTGAATATCCAATAGCTGCTAGTTGATCCTTGATCTGAGAAATCCTTATG
>JASDQU010680290.1:20335-30915 GCA_032191745.1 Picea mariana | reverse complement strand
CTTCCATGATCTGAAATTGTTTGCTCCATCCAGCCTATATTCAACTCTCAGACTAGTAGCCATTTTTGCTTGTAGAAACCCTAGTCCTAAAAAATCCCAAAATGTCAACCTTCTTAAAAAGTCAATGCTAGGCTTTTAGGACATGCGCTAGGGTCAAGAGAGTTTCCTAGTAAAATTTTATCCTCAACGTTGGCACTAGAAAACCCTAACGAATGGAAATATTTGTTCTTGTTGGTGTCTTACACTAGGTCAAATATGGCTTCAACCCTCATGCTTTGATACCATGTTATATTTTCTTGAATTTTTAGTAGCAATAGATTTACCAAAGTATTTTGATCTTCATTTAACATTCAACAACCATATACTGAAAATATAAGCAGGATCTAGAAGCAGATAAACAAGCACAAGAAGACACAAAGATTTATCCTGGGAAAAACCCAACCACCTTTACTTAAAGAGAATATTTCTAGTAACACAATACAACCATGAACAGGCTCTATTCACAAAATCAAAACCAAGAATGAAGAAACCCTGAGCAACAAAAGAAAAACCCTAAAATATGATGTGTAGCAACCCTGGTGAGAGTGCTAGAGTACTCGATCTCTTCCAGCAAACTTCCCAAGACAAAATAGAAACCCTAGCAAGGGTTCATGAGGAAGACCTAGCTTCTTCTGCCTCCTTCTTCTCCTTCGCTTGGATAATAAGATGATGAGTTGAGAGTGTGTTCAAATGAGGATATGTCCTCCTTTATTATAATCTTCAAGTCACTTTACTGGGGTCGATTTCTCTTCTTGGAAATTTTACTCACTTTATTATTTTCCTATGGGGCCGACTTCTCCTCTAGGGTATTCTTCAATTGTTCAAAGGTCTTTCTTTGACTTCTTGGAATCTTCCTCTCTAAGAAAAGTTGTCTAGGAGGGAATACCTCCCGCTGCTAAAAAAACATCAACACACCTTTTACATTAAAAATGAGAAAACATATGAGGTAGCAAAGAGCCTTTCATCTACCTTCTATATTATAAAGTGATCACAACCTAGTCTTTTGATGGGGAGGTGTGTCCTTTTCCCTGCATCGTCTGCATCAACCTAAGAATAGGTGGGTCCAATGCCAAGGGTATACTATAGAGTGTGGACCCCACCCTAGACCAATGACAAATGGAAAATACAAGGGTGATGAATTTTCCACATGAGGACTTGGATGAGGACATGGAAAAATAACAAGATGACATAGTTCATGGAAGGGTGACATGAAGATAGATTAGAGCTTACATGGGCCTATCCATAAGTGTCACATGGCATGTGGGGCCCACCAATAAGCCAAATGAATAAAAAACCACTTTATAGAAAAAGGTTGATTTTTTTCATTCTAAAGATGGGAACCGCCACTATTCATTCTAGGAACCCCCAAAGGTAAAATCACATTGTATCGATTTCCATGCATGCATTTATTTCAATGGGAGGCTGCAGTGTGCAATATTTTTGTAAAAAAGGGTCCTCTCAATGACCAATCAAATGATCTCGTACGCAAGAGAAATTAAAGGCACCCATGAAATATATGAGTGGGTATGATGGAGAAATAAAGGGCACTAATGACATTGCCCATGTATATATAATAGGGATATTGATAACTGGTCGAGATTACCTGGACAAGACCCAGGGTTAAATCTCACTACCTAACACTATAAAACATAAGCTAGGTGCAACAACTTGAAAGCCACACCTAACAAGAAACTTAGGCCTCAACCTAGGGTTCAAACATCCCAAATGGACATGCCTACCCTTTTAACCAAGACCTAACGAGCAATGTCTCATTAAGAATTTGAACATAGTGTTGACCATATTTTTAACCAAATGCATATTTAAAAGCCTAAGTACATGTTAGTAGGGCAATGTATCATCACGATAACTCAAAAAGAGAAGTTGACATGACCTATATCCTTCCATAAATGATGTGAAGAGGTTGTTAGAAATAAATTGCCCCATGCTTTCTTCTTGTAATTTTTGGAGAATAATGGTCGATAGAGTTGGAAGGACGAAATGACAAATCATCCAAAGGCATGGAGACATGGGTAGACTTTCATAATTAGGGATTCATAGAAGTGGTTGGTTACATATTCAATTTAGATGGCCACCTCACCATGAAGAGCTCTAATGACTATTTATACGTACTTTTTCATCTAAGAAGGGGTTTGAGCCTCTTTATGTATATCTTTCTCTTGTAGATAAGATTTAGAAATTTCAGAGTCACTCCCAATTGAATGTTCTCATGGATCCTTATGTCTATGCGAGTGTAGTTGGAGGAGAGAATGAAAAGTGTTTTTATGTCAAATTTTTAGTTTCTCTTTGTAATACACTTAATGGTTGATAGTGAAATGGTTTAGAGTGCGTTGTAAATGAGGTTTGGTTTTTGGTTTGGGAAACATTAAGCACTATGTACTCATTTTCTGGTGTATTTTGTCAATTAAATACACACTATTTTAATGTCATTTTCTGGTGTATTTTGTCAATTAAATACACACTATTTCAATGGACACACTGTTTTTTATAGTGCATTTTGTATGTTGAATACACATTATTTATCATCTAACATGATGCATTCTGTAACATGATGCATTCTGTATGTTGGATACACACTATTTATCATCTAACTAACAGGATGAGCCAAAACTATTTTCATCGAGTCAAAACTATTTTCATCTAAAAAAACATAATGAAAAGAAAGACTCACTGCATGGTGGTTCATGTTTCCAATTTGATCATGGTGGTTAATGTTTCCAATTTGATTTACTGGAAAAGAGAAAAAGAGAACCTCACTGCATGATGCTTAAATTTCCAATTTGATTTGCATGGTGCTTAATATTTCCAATTTGATTTACTGGAAAAGAGAGCCTATTTCCAATTTGATTTACTGCCAATTTGATTTACTGGAATGTTTTGTTATTTTTCGGGAATGGTTAAACCTTTATAAATCCTTCATTATTCTCTGCAATTTGCATACTGTTTGATCTTCTAATCTCTTCATTATTCTCTGCAATTTGCATGCTGTTTGATCTTCTAATATCTTCATTATTGTCTGCAATTGCATGCTGATTGATCTACAGGATTCGTTGAAAGCGCAATGGCCTGTTTGATGATTTCTTGATATCGATCCAAATTGAAGAATCCATCGACTCCATAGCCCAATAGTCTAGCACTAGTGCATTATTGCTTGATCCCTCCATAGGTTTTACCTTTGGTGTCCATACTTTCCATTGAATTACCACCATTTTGGCCATTCCCCAATCTCCCAAATGGTTCTGTTCTCTCCTCTCTCACTACTCAAGCTTTCACTAAGAAATCCTTAAGGTTATTTTCCCGAATGTGGCCTGGCACTGGGCATTTACCTGCCCAATCCCACTCCCATAAGTGCTCTCTCTGTATAAATCTCTCCATACATCATCCACAATCTTCCTACCAATTGTCCTAGAAAGGGTCAATGAACCCTGCCTCTGTAAACTGGCATGGCTTGCAAGGTTTCCTAGAGTACACCCCTCTGCCGCAGTCCGTATGTTCTTGAGAAGTTCCTCCATATTCATAGATCCAAAATTCTTCCCACGCTCCAAGACTGTTCTGAAATTCCTCCAAGGTCAGGGAGTAGATAGAAGCCTGTTCCGCCAACGAGAAATTTCCCATCTTCCCTCCAACAGGGAGGGAAGCAGCGGCTCCCGCTACACCTGGTATTCTCGAATATTCATTGAAACCCTTTTATTTAACAAATACGGTAATCTAAAAAGCAATCCAAAAGCCTCCTGCTCTCTCAAAAACTCCCCAGATCACACTCCCCAAAAGTACCCGATACAATTACAAGGCAGACACCAAATCACTCTGCCGATGGCTACTTGAAAACCTGAATTTATTTCATTATTGAAAGCACAACAAATTACCCAATTCAAGGTTTCTGCCCCTATAACTGATCAAATCAGGTTTCTGCCCCTATAAATGATCAAATCCCAATAAAGCCCAAGATGTCCACTTACAGTTTCTTTGCAGAAATACAGCACCCTTGTTCTCTTCAACATACAAAAAATCAAGAACTCCTGATTACCAGCATTACCCTTTCATTCACAGAAAGAAAGGAAGCATTACTTCCCTCTCCATCGCAACAATCAATACTGTCATTGACCCGTCCTCACAAGTCGGTATGAAGTTATAACAACAGCTATGATGATAATGATCTGCCCAAATAATCCGCCAAAATTCTCGCCTTGGCCAGACAATAACACCATCAAAACTATTTATCTGTTCAAAGCCTTCCACAGCCTCAATTCTGATGATTTTCCATTAATTCTGAAACAGAAAAGCTAGAGAAAAAAAAGAACAAGATAAGTTGAAATACCCAAAATTGTCAGCGTACTGTCAAATTCTTGTTTTCTTGCTGTTATTGTTGATGGCTGTGGTTGTCCCCCATAAAAACTATCATCTGCATTGCGCCGTCTCTTGCAAACAGATTTATTTTGCTCCTCTCCACACACATAAAATGCCAGTTTTTTCAGTGTATTTTGCTCCTCATGTTTTCACATGTCGTTGTCGGAGGGGAGGGGAGGGGACGGTACCTGCCCTGCACACAACAAGAACCACCTCCTTCCTTGGGAATCGCCACGTGTCGACACGCTGTTCTCACCACGAGTCCTTCCCTGCCAAGACTTTCGTGCTTCACGTGTCCACGTCACCATCGAGGTCAGAGCCATCGTCGGCCGCTACTTTTTTTCTTAAAATTTCCCGGCTTCTTGTTTTTTCACAATTTCGGAGATTCTTCTCTCTTTTATTTAGGGAAACTTCTGTAACCGACAGGCGCCACGCGTGACGAGCCGGCCAACGGCTCGGACGTGTCGACAAGTCAAGGGCGGCGGAGTAAGACGGAAGGAGGACACGTGGACCAATGAGAGAGACGCTATCGGTCTCGACGCGACATGCAGCCATGGAGAGCGCACAACGTGTTGGGTATAAGGGAAGTGGGTAATGTGATAGTTGGTATCAGGGATGGAATTTTAACTTATTTTATGGGCAAATTGCGGAGTGATTTGCCCATAAAATAAGTTAAAATTTTTCTACAAATTTTTTTTTTTAGGTTAAATCTGTCAAAACTGGTATATAATGTGTGGAAATCGTCAAATTTGATGGGCTGTTGGGATTTGAAATTCCAACCCTGGTTGGTATTGGCGATAGACATTATATAATTTGGTAAAGTGAAATACATGAAGTTAAGTTAAGTTTATTATATTTTTATTAACATTTAAGTTGATTTGGTTAGGTATTTTTATCAATATTTAGTATTTTAAGGTGTGTGTTAAATGTTTTTAATTGTTGAAGAAAGTTTTGGATATAGTTTGTGTATGTGGTTTTGAAATATGGAATATTTGATTACACATTTTGATGAAGATAAATGAAATTAAAATGTTTTTGAATTAATGTATTTTTTATATTTTATTTTGATAAATTATTAAGTAAAATTAATAAATTTAATTAAAATGTTTTATATTTTAATTAATTATTAAGTAAAATTGATTTTTAATATATAATGTAGTATAATTATTTATGTGTTTTGTCAAGTGTAAAGAAAAAAATAACCATTGTTAATATAAGAATAAATTTTCACGAGTTTCATAGTGAAATTGGGCGTTGGTCAATTCTTAAAACGTCATGGGATGAAAGAGTGTGTCACCTTTGTGACACTAAGAAGGTTGAAGATGAAAAGCACTTTCTCTTAGATTGTCCAACGTATACTCATATTAGATCTCATTTTCAAAATATTGATCACAGTATCAACCTTCCTAACCTCTTAACTCAACAAAAGTATGGTGATCTTGGAAATCTTCTCTTAATGTTTTTCGAGCACAGAAACAAAATTCTAAAGAATCACAATTAATCACTTACCCTTGTAAAGTCCGATAGACCAATTAGGTTTTAGTGGACGTTAATCATCATCATCATCATCAAATTCTCAAATAATTATATTTGAGATAACCAAAAAATTAGGTTAAAGTAACCAAGAAATAATAATAATTTCAAAAAGAAATTAAGATAAGTACAACTAGAAAAGTTAAAAAGAGATTAAAAATAATAATAATATTACTTTTCTTAGCTGTAGCCCAGTTAGTTTAGCTTTGTTTTTCTAACACTGCTAAACTGTAAAATTGCTAGACTTAGCCCGCTCGTTGAACTAGTTTCCCCTTTTTGAGACAGTTTAGTAATTACAACATGACTGTTTTCAAGCTTTTGTAACTCTAGTCTGGATTTTGAAGGCTCTTTATATATAAAATCTCTTAAAAAAATAATAATAATATTACAAAAAGAATGTACTTTATTCATGTTTTTAATATTATTTTTATTTTTTATTTTCGAAATCTAAAGTTTAAAGTAGAATATGTGTTTTATATGTTTATATATATTTTTTAATTTTTTAAGAAATGTTAATAAAAATAAATTATTATTATTATTATAAAATTATTAATATTAGTTATTTTACAAATGAGAGAGAGGAGGGTTACATATTATTTTTTCATATATTGATGATGATGATAATTAATCTCCACTAAGAACAAATTGTTCTATCAAATATATTAAAGGGAATATATTATTGTGTTACTTTCAGTCACATTTAAGTGGTTTATGTTGAAGATATCACAAATTAGCATTAACTATCACTTAGAAAATCAAGACTTTAGAGAATAAGAAAAAATAATTATGGAGGACAAGATTCAACTTTTGGTTCTGCTAAAATGAAGAAGTGTGTCCCATCAGTTTAAGGGGCATGCAACTACGAAGTGCTTCCTTCTAGATCTATGCATTAAAGCATTAAAGTGGTTCATTGAATTCAATGGTCACTTTAGGAGTTGTGTTGATCAAGTAAAGCCCATACCAATCAAATTTCTTCACTCAATGAAGGTGTACATGGCTATACATGCAATGAATACAAGATTTGACATCGAGCTCCATTTTCCTCTAGTTGGTCTATGGGAAAATTTATTTCCTATCCACATCAATAGTTCTGACCTATCATTGAGTGCATTTGTAACCTTGTGCACCAATTCACACCATTTGCATAATCTCTACCCTCAATCTTTGGATTCATTGCTTGGATTAGATTTGGTGATTAGTGTTGTACCTATACAATTAGGTATCACTGCATTTATATTTCCTTTCATGCGTAGATGTCTACCCCTAACTCTTTGATCATAATATTATGTGGCCCATGAAGATATCTTAGAGGTCGTTACCTCTTTAGATCACACTCCTAGGGACGATCTTCACCTTCGTCCTCCCATCAACTTCTTTTTGGGCATAATTNCCTATACAATTAGGTATCACTGCATTTATATTTCCTTTCATGCGCAGATGTCTACCCCTAACTCTTTGATCATAATATTATGTGGCCCATGAAGATATCTTAGAGGTCGTTACCTCTTTAGATCACACTCCTAGGGACGATCTTCACCTTCGTCCTCCCATCAACTTCTTTTTGGGCATAATTTCTCCACTATCCTACCCTTAGACTCCATTTCTTTTAACAAATATCTTTGATTTCTCCCTACTACACACTCTTGTGCATCGAACGAGGATATCTTAGAACGGTGACCTAAATTGAAAGCTATTGGTTTTTCTCCAACTAAATGGTGTTGTACAATTTAAGGTTACACACACTTCCATGAGTTTTATAGCTCATAAAGGATTTTACAAGATTTTCAACTTTTATTTCTCGGATGCCATGAACTTGGACTTGATTTTGGTATCTTTGATTGGTTCTATTGGCCATCATCATCCATTTTAGGTATATACATTACACAAGCATATATGTGTAAGTTTCTCTCTGGAAATTGTGTATTTCAACATTTTTGTCAACTTTGAATTTGTTGTAGGTTCCATCTTATCCCAACAAATTTCATTACCACTTTGAGTTTCTTTCACACTCATTGGACGATAATGCTTTCTCTCACATGTGTTTTGCTAGTTTAGTGCCCTTTGCACTTTGGCACCCATGTTGCTAGGATCGAGAGCCCTCATTGTATCTTATTGCATAAGGAGGCTCATATGTTTCTCTTATCAATGACCAACCTCTACCTAGTGGAATCCTGAGTGGTTACAATTTAGTTTGTTGCCTCAGTTCTCACTCAGGTTGTTGAACCAACAATTTCACTTCATTTATGTGTTAAAGCCCCATATGCAACAATATCTCCATAAACCATCCTTTCCTAAGAGACCCACCCTAGGTGCCACCCTTGTCTCCACCTCGTCCTCCTGTCTTGGGATGTCCTTCACGTTCTTTCGGGATTCCGACACTTTCCTTTCTTCCTTGTCCGAAAACATTAATGAAGCCCTTTTTCCTACTGCAACTAGCTCATGAGCAACAAGAAATGCCTTATATAGATATACTTTATATATACATTGTTTCTAGTTAATTTGATTCTGTAGAAGGAGATTTTTCAGGCACTTATCGAGCATTTGATTGACACCCATATGCTCATGTTCCCTTCCCACCATTCATAACCACCCTAGGTTCCACTCTTGTTGACACCCATATCCTCATGTTCCCTTCCCACCATTCAAAANTCACTTCATTTATGTGTTAAAGCCCCATATGCAACAATATCTCCATAAACCATCCTTTCCTAAGAGACCCACCCTAGGTTCCACCCTTGTCTCCACCTCGTCCTCCTGTCTTGGGATGTCCTTCACGTTCTTTCGGGATTCCGACACTTTCCTTTCTTCCTTGTCCGAAAACATTAAGGAAGCCCTTTTTCCTACTGCAGCTAGCTCATGAGCAACAAGAAATGCGTTATATAAATATACTTTATATATACATTGTTTCTAGTTAATTTGATTCTATAGAAGGAGATTTTTCAGGCACTTATCGAGCATTTGATTGACACCCATATGCTCATGTTCCCTTCCCACCATTCATAACCACCCTAGGTGCCACTCTTGTTGACACCCATATCCTTATGTTCCCTTCCCACCATTCAAAACCTCTTTGTTGCATATTGCACCTATCTCCTCTTTGTAACATGCATTATTATTTTATTCTTTATAAGAGAAAAACTACAATTTTTTTGACAAAATACCAAAAAACTTAAAAAAAAAAATCAAAATACCAAAAAAGGAAATGAAAATTATTTTTTTTGCAATCTCACCAAGTTTGAAACCATGTTACATATCTTCACCAGTTTAGGTAATTATTAGTTTCAACCTTGTTTAGAGCATATGTGACATGTCACCTCATCTTGTCCATTAATAGGCCCCTTGGTTCTTGATTCCTATCTCTCACTATCATTGACTTCATCACCATGACCCTTATGTCTCACTCGTCCCATCCTTTTTAGTTCATCACCTCGCCATTGGATCCCACTCATACCTTTAGTTTTGCTTCATCTCTATGATGTCTAGTACTCCCTCAGTATTACTCACATCCTAGTCTCCACAATAACATTTGGTTGATTTATCTCATTAGGGTTTATTATCACTACATGAGGAAATCATCATTTATGCTCCATTCAAGGGAATTCCTAGGTCTCATACCCAACATGGCCTCATCCCATTGTGTCAAGTCTAATCCTTATCATCTATCATTGTTCACCATCCCTTGTGTTGGTTTACAAGAAATCCTCATTGCCTTTTCTCCAACGGATTTACATCATTGGTCATTTACTTCATAGGAAACAATGGATTTCCATCATTGATCCTTGATAGCATGGTTCCTTCTGGTGTTTGATGTCAAAACATCCATTTGCATGACATTGGTTTGTACTAGTACCTTGGTACCAATTATCATGATCGATGGGTTACCTTGTATTTGACAATGATTTCCATAATTGATTATTAACCACATGGTTTCTCCCATGCTTGACCACAACTCATTATTGCATCATGGAGATCTACATGTACTGATGACAATGTTCTAGATCTAGTTGAAGACAATCGACATTAAAAAATCCTTCCAACATTATTGTGAGCCTCCGGACTAGGAGTACATTCAATGGGCTATCTATGTGTCGTGACCCTCCCTTCACCATGGGATGAATCTCCAAGATTTATGTGCCCCTAGAAAGCAATACAATTTCATCACCTATTTTGGATAAAAGGAACATTTATTTTCAAATATATCATGACATGCCTTCATATGTACCATATTACAGAGCCATGGTCCCATAGTGTACTTAAATTGGCTATTATAGAAGCATGGGTATGTATTCCTTGTTTGAAGGGATTATATATATATTCCCCCTCACCATTTTTGTTTTGTAGGTGATATTCTCTCTCTCTCTCTCTCTAATGTTCCCCTTAGTGCATCTGTCTTTCCCGGTACCTTGAAAAAACACATGATGTAATTCAACTATATAATTCTCTCCTAACCCCACACATCATGGGACATTTGTTACCATGCAACTTTCATATGCTTGTGACACTTAAGTGGTTATTTCAAAAATATCACAGATCAACATTAACCACCACTTAGAAGCTCAAAACCATGGAGAATAGGATGAATTAATCATGGAGGAAAAAACTCAACTTTTAGTTTAACCAAAATGGAAAATTATGAAACCCAT